>WBNH01002176.1:9535-78426 GCA_013401255.1 Urocolius indicus
GAGCCCTGGCCCAGGCTGCCCAGGGAGGGTGTGGAGACTCCTTCTTGGAGATCTTCAAAACCTGCCTGGACACATTCCTGTGTGACCTGATCTAGGTAGGAGCTGCTTTGGCAGGGAGGTTGGGATAGATGATCTCTGAGGGCCCTTTCCACCCCCTACCATTCTGTGATGTAAGGAGCTGTAAACTAAAATCCACAATTGCACATGTGTGAGAACTTTGACACCATGTTGATGAAAGCAGTTTTGGCTTTTCTTGTGGTCATTCTGGGTAAATCACACTGCACTGATTCCATGTGTCTCATTCCCTGCCTCGGATCTTTATGAATGTGGCGGAAGAAAGTGTCTGTGTGCCACAACTTCCCAGGGAAAAAAATTCAGTTACATTCCTAGTGTGTGTCTTTGAACTGCTGTTGGCCTCAGGTGGGGTTCATACCAGGCATAAGCTCTAAAAGACTGTAGCCAGAAATTAGCTAAGCCTTAGAAAGGAAAATGAGTCACTGACCTGCTGCTGAATCCCATCACTTGACATGAGGAAATTGAGATATGAAAGGGATACAATTATAAGGAGGTCCACAAGAGATTCATTGAACAAGTGATGGCTGTGTAGCTTGAGGGCCTTGCTGTCTTCAAGTGTGTGGTGGAAAGGTATTAAAATAGAATTCCAAAAATTCCTTCTGGTGTGTCCTACAAAACTGTGTATCAAGTGCTTCTGCTTTGATCTCAAGTCACGTGAGAGTCTCTTGACTGAGCTGTCAAAAGCTCAACTGTGGAAATCTGTTGAACTACAAAACTTCCAAGTAAGTCTTCCTAGTAAGTGTGTAAATTGGAGGACAGACTTTTTCTTGTCTTTCTATGGTTTTTAAGTACCAATACATCTAAACTTCACACTGTATATTCCTTTGCTATTAAAGGCTTTGTATACCACAACAGACTGGACACAAGGTCACATGAGCACTGGAACGGGCTGCACGGATGGGCTGTGGAGTCTCCTTCTCTAGAGACATTCCAAACCCAGCTGGATGAGTTCCTGTGTGACCATTCTATGATTCTACTCTAGATGGTCCTGCTCTGGCAAGGGAGTTGCACTGGATGAGCTTTCCATGTCCCTTGCCAGCCCTTAAGATTCTGTGTTTACTGCTTAATGTACATGGACAGATGGAAGCAAATAGTGAAAATAGTTGTCATAGCCAGGTGTAGAGTAGTGCTGTGATAACAAATAATACCCATGTTGGCTAAATACAGTTCATCTTTAGATAATTTTTTTAGGGCTTTTTATGCTTTTTGAGGAAAGAAAACCAAACCAACGACTTGACTGCTGTTAGCTCCAAAGCACACAGAGCCCTGTGTTTTGCTGTGGTTTAATTATGATAAGTATTCAGAATATCAAATAGCTGACCTTGCAAGCTCAGTTCTATCAAGTCTGAAGCAACTGCATTTGCTGTAGTAACATTTCTGTTGCTAACTAATCTTTGCACCCTGCTTTAATGCTCAAATAGTTGAAAGGATTTTGCTTAAATTCTTCCAGAGCTACAGTGGGTCATAAAACAAGCAAGCTAGGAAACTTGTGTGAAAGCCAGGTAAAATCAGCTTGGGCAGAGGTCAGAACTGACCTGCAGACAATTAAGAGAATATTCTTCCTTGGAATAATTAGTAGAATGGCAGTGGTCTGAATCAGAGTTGATATCCAGAAGTGAAGGTTGTGTCTTGGTGTTTAACAGCTATCTGATGCATAGGACACTGCATTAAAAGCTAAGTAGGGAAAACTGGTGCTGAAACTGCAGCTAGTGCTGAAAGATCTGTACAGTAAATCTTCTGGTGGCCGAAGTGGTTGCTTTTCAGGGCATGAGGCCTCTGTGAGAACCGTGAGTGGGGTAGATTAAAAGGACTTGTGGGCAGGTGGTGGAGAAAGGTTTTCCTCTCTATACTCTGCCCTTGTGAGACCACATCTGGAATATTGTGTCCAGTTCTGGGTCCCTCAGTTGCAGAAGGACAGGGAGCTGCTGGAGAGAGTTCAGTGCAGGGACACAGAAATTATGGAGTGGAGCATCTCCCTTGTGATGAAAGGCTGAGGGAGCTGGGGCTCTGCAGCTTGGAGGAGACTGAGGGATGAGCTCATTCATATTTACAAATCCATCAAGGGTGAGTGGAGCCAAGTTGTTATAAGTGATGGACAATGTAAGAGGTTCCAAAGAAATACAAGGCAGAATTTGTTCCCTGTTGATGTGAGGGAGCAGTGGCAGGGGCTGCCCAGATGGGCTGTGGAGGCTCCTTCTCTGGAGACATCCCAACCCCAGCTGGATGAGTTCCTGTGTGCCCTGCTCTAGGTGCTGCTGCTCTGGCAGGGGGGGTTGCACTGGATGATCTCTCCAGGTCCCTTCTGTGATAATCCAGTTACAGATTTATGAAAACTTCTTCCTGAACAACTGAATTTGAATTCTGGAAAATAAATTGAGATTTAGAAAGGTCTTTAAAAAATTAAACTATTCCATCAGAATTCCTGAGGCTTTCTCATGCAGTAGGCCCATTGTCATTCTCTTTTTTTAACTCCTGGAAGAGTTTTGAACCCTAACCTGCCTTTCACAGAGGGGACTGTTAGACAGCGTGTTGGATGACTGTTACTGGGATAAACTAAACTATCTACCTTGCTTAAGTTTAAATGCCCCTTTGACACCTTGGGAAATGAATTTAATATATTAAAAGTGGTAGTGTTTCTGTTGGGAGTAAATATCTAAATGCTGGATGTCAGGAGATTGGGGCATCACTTTTTTCTGTTGTATCCAGTGACAGGACAAGGGGTAAAGGCAAGACACTGGGGCACAAGAAGTTCCATTTCAACATAGGGAAAAACTCTTCCAGTGTTTCAGTGAGGGAGCCCTGGCCCAGGCTGCCCAGGGAGGGTGTGGAGGCTCCTTCTCTGGGGGTCTTCAAAACCCACCTGGACACGTTCCTGTGTGACCTGATCTAGGTGGGAGCTGCTTCTGCAGGGGGGTTGGACTGGATGATGTCTACAGGTCCTTTCCAGCCCCCACCATTCTGTGAAAAGATGATGCTGAAGAGCGTTGACCATACAACTGGGTGAGAGGGTGGAAGTAGGCAGGTGTGGGACAAAAAGGAGACAGACTTCTCCTCTTTCCCAGAGCTGCTAATACAATGGTAAGCTCCATGTGATAAAGAATAGATTTAGCTGTTGCCCATATCTGGGCTTCACAATATGTACTTGGAGCCTGAGCTCTGAAGTGTGGTAGATCAGTGATGAAGACTGGAAAATGCTGTTTGACTGCTTTCTCATCCAGCTTGGATAGACTTCCATTATGATTTTCCCAGGGTCATCAGTTTCTTTTAAGAGAGTAATAAAGCGGTTGAGCTGGAAGAAGAGTCAGAACTCTCTGTGCTTGTTTTTGCTTAAGTGACCTTGAACAAATAATTTTGAAATTCCACACATAGCTTGGGCTGTTGTAGGTAGTTGCTGTTCTCCTTGTAGTTCCACAAACAGTCTTGATCTTATGTTAACAACAGTGCACTTCTCCCTCTTGTTCTGAATTATCACCTTTTCTTCTTTTTTTCCCCCCCAGTCTCTGCAGTGATTTTTTTTTTTTATTAATGGGACCAGATTATTAGACAAAAAAAACACCCCTGGGAGTAGCACTGTCACTACATTTTTCTCAGACCTGGAAGGAAGCAAAGAGTTGTGTCTGGATCAGGTTAAGCCATCCAAAAACTCCTCTGTTTAAAAAGAAGTCTTGCTGTGTCCTGCTTTTGTGGTGGGCATGTCACTGTAGGGAGAGAAATTGGAAGAACTTGCACAACTCTTGAATGAACTTCTTTTTGTCTTTTGCCAGCTTTAGCCTGGTTAAATTCTCTGTCCCTCACTATCAGACTGCACAAATACACAGAGAAACATTGTGGGAGGTGGGAACAAGTGTCTAGATGTAGAATTGTGATATTTGAGGGAGAAGTACTGAAAGGTTACGGTCTCTTAGCGCTGAGGGAGCTAAAACATGAAGGGACCAGGCAGTTTCAGCCCTTTAAAGCTCACAAGATGTGGTAGATTGTAGCGTTCTGGGATCATCTGGTGAAAAAGCAAAGTATTAGCAAGGCTGCTGATGAAAATACTTTCTTGTGTAGCAGCCTGACTTCTTCGTGGCCTGCGGTAAATCTGGAGAGATTCCCAGAGAGCCATTGGTTGGAAACACTAGGTACATTAAACTACTGATAATAGTTCTTCAGAAGGATGGAAACTGAGTGCTTTTTTCTTAAATAAGGAAAAAGACTCCTGACTTGAGGGAAGCTGGTCATTGCTGAGCATAAATGGCCTCAGCTCTGTCAAGATGCTGCTGTTGAATTGTGGCAATCTGATTTTGTGGCTCTCTCCCAAGACGAGGGATGAAACGTGATGGAAGGCAATGCTCTTCTGATCTCATCTAAAGCTTTCCTGATCAGCTTTTCTGTACATCTTTGGGATAGCTGTATGCTTATAACCTGTGTTATCCTTCCCCCCCCCCAGCAGTGTGTTAAAGCTACTACTCAGGATTTCTTCCAAGGGAAGATTACTGGATCTCTTCTCTTGGTTTGTAGTCATTTATTTTCAAGGTAGAAGGAAACACTAATTGCTTTCATGTAGGTCAGTGTAGATATACTAAATAGCAGTTACTTTTACTCAGTTACAGCCTAAACTGCCAATTAAATCAAATGATAACAAGGCCTACCATGTAATTTCACTGCTCCATTGACAGGAACTAGGACAGTTGTGGTAGTTAACTTGTGTCCCAAACCCCCTGGAATGAGCTGTTAAACCTGCTCTGCTACCAAGCAATGATCCAGATACACCAGCCTTCAGTCTGCATGCACTAAATTCGGAGCTGTTGGAAAAGTTAAGTGCTGTGTTTGATGGTAACAGTTCTGCTTGTCAAGACTCAACAGAAATCAGTGCTCTGCTGAAAAGTAACTTTTTTCTTTTGGCAGTAGGATATCTTGAGCTGCTTTGGTGTAGTGTCTGAGATCTTCAATACTGTGTTGCTGATAGACTGTCAACTGCTTGAGGAGACAGTGGTGAGAATTATCTATCTTCATCTGCATAGCTTGCTTATCTTTATTTTTTGTGATGAAAACAGATCCTGCACTATCACCTTGTAAACCCAGCTGGACCACTTCAAGTGATAGGACTCATAAGGCTGTTTTTAACACAATTATTTCAAAGGAATTTTTCAGCTCCCTCAAGTTGTACCTCCTGTATGTTTCATATCACTTTTTTTTCCTTCTCTTCAAGACGTCAGAATTTGCAAAACAAAAACTCCCATTGTGTTGCTGTGCAGTGATCACATCAGCAGCATCAGCCAAATCCCCCTGCTTTACCCTGCTTGTGTTTGGATTTTTAAACTGGGCTTTTTGGAATGACTGTTGTGGTTTGCAGAGCATCTCATCTGATGGGGGTTAGTCTTCCTTGGGATGAAGATTTCTTGAGACTGTTAAAGAAACAGACAATAACTGCAACTTGTCTCTAATCAGAAGTGACTATTCTTTCCCACTTCACCTAAAGGAAAAAGGAAATGAAAGAAGCCAGGATTATTTGCAGCTACTGTATTCAGTTGTGAGGTGCAATGGGTCACTTCTCTACACAGAGTCGCTTTTGCAGTTTGAAACGCACCGATACCTCACTGTGAACCACTTCTCTCTTGGCTTGTAGAAATGCCAGGCTGTGTGTAGCTTCACATGGATCTTAAGCTGGTGCTTTCATCCATGTGGTTCTGTCTGCCTTGGGCACCTTGTTGCTGTTCTGTCCCCTCTTTCATCAGCACAGTTGCTTGTGCATCTGACCTGGGAAACCCTCTTGAGGAACTGATCTTGTGAAACTAACCCAGCAAAAGAGAGAGGTGGTTAGTTTTCATCCAGATCAGTTCCCCAGTGTGATTCACTGAGCAGCTGCACAAGGGCTTATTTCTGGAGGGTGGCAGGGACCAGGGTGACACGTTTTTGTTTTGCAGCAGTGGGCTGGCTGCAGGGAGGTTTGGCTGATACTGGTGGTAGCTACACTACAACACAGTGGGGTTTTTGTTTTGCATATTCTGACACCTGGAGCAAAACAATGATACAAAACACATAGAAGGTAATGCTTCATAGAGGTTGGAAAATTCTCTCATAATAATTGTCACAAAACGGCTGCAAGCCCTTGGTGAAGAATTCCAGAGCCTATTTAAATTATCTTTTCATGGAATTATAGAATCATTTTGGTTGGAAAAGACCTTGAAAATCATTACCTTGCTCTGCCAAGCCCACCACTAACCCATGACCCTCAGCAGCTCAGCTTTGCAATATCTCCAGGGCTGGGGACTCCCTCAGTTCCCTGGACAGCCTGGCACAGGGGTTGACAACCCTCTCTCAGGCAAGAAAGTTCTGCCTCAGCTCCAATCTCAACTTCCCCTAGTGTACATTTTGAATATGTCTTCGTAGCTGATGGTGTCCTGGCCAAAACTAACTATCTTTGGTGAGGAGAGGTTAATTAACTCTGAATACTGTCTCTGAAGAGATTTGAGGAAACTTTGAATAATGCAATATAACACTTGTGACAATGTAGTGGGCAAACTGGAAGGTTTATTTTCAGCATCCAAGTCTCTCCATCATTGTGACCACATACTAAAGAGTGCCATAAAGTTGTGTGTGTAGTTGGAATCTTGTTCCTTATCAGGTAGGCTAAGTAATGGGACACTGGACAAGTAATGAGACAAGAGGAGGGAGGAGGAGAGTGATGAGTAAGTTGGTCTTTTAAATAGACAGTCATCATCTGTTGCCTCTTGAGTTCTGAACTATGGTGTGGTCTCAGAGCCCCAGACTTAATGTTCCTATTGCAACTGGTTTGGGAGAAGTGAGACTTTGGACTTGGGATAAGTTCTGGACATTGAAAAGTGCAGAGAAGTCACAAACTCCGGAGATAAGGACTCTGCTCTTGTCCAGAGCTCCAGCAGTAGGTTATGACACTGCACAGCTTTTTCCAAACCTTAATGCATATAGTGAAAGTGTGAAACCTGTTTGGCTTTGCTTGAGAGCTGTTTCATTGTAACACTATTTAAACCAGTCACATAATTAGTTTGCAATCCTAAAAAGATCTGAATAAAGTTGTCATCTTGTTAGATGCTCCATGGGCTACTCTTCTTAGGTTGTAAGGGGCTTGAAAACAAAATAAAGAGAAGCATGAGCATGGTAAATGGTTGATTTGAGTGCTGCTGAACTTAATTAAAGGAGAGAGAGATCATATAAAACGCTTAAATCATTTTTATAGGGAGTGCAATGCATGTTCAAAGCCAAAGGAATGTTTAAGTTGCTTACAAAAATGGGCCAGCAAAACTACACAGCTTTAAGATTATAGAATCACAGAATATTAAGGGTTGGGCAGGACCTGGAAAGCTCATCCAGTGCAACCCCCCTGCCAGAGCAGCAGCACCTAGAGCAGGGCACACAGGAACTCATCCAGCTGGGGCTGGGATGTCTCCAGAGAAGGAGCCTCCACAGCCCATCTGGGCAGCCCCTGCCAGTGCTCCCTCACCTCAACAGGGAACAAATTCTTCCTTGTGTTGCTTTGGAACCTCTTCTGTTGCATCTTGTCCCCTATGTCCCTTGTCCTGTCACTGGCCATCATTGAGCACAGCCTGGCTCCAGCCTCCTCACACCCACCCTTGATGGATTTGGAACATGAGTGAGCTCACCCCTCAGGCTCCTCTTCTCCAAGCTGCAGAGCCCCAGCTCCCTCAGCCTTTCATCACAAGGGAGATGCTCCACTCCATAATTTCTGTGTCCCTGCACTGAACTCTCTCCAGCAGCTCCCTGTCCTTCTGCAACTGAGGGGCCCAGAACTCGACACAATATTCCAGATGTGGTCTCACAAGGACAGAGCAGAGGGGGAGCAGAACCTCTCTGCACCTCCTGCCCACAGCCCTTCTCATCCAGCCCAGGATGCCATTGGCCTTCTTGGAGAACAAATTCTTCCTTGTGTTTCTTTGGAACCTCTTCTGTTGTAGCTTGTGTCACGTGAACAGAACTTTCATATTCCTCTCATATTTCCAAGAAGGAAAACTCTCTGAAATGATATTAAGTGACAAAATGTTGTACTGTGATTCCAAAACAATGGCTTTTCAGCTCTCGTTTAAAAGCTTTTTAGGACAAGCTGCAAACAAAAAACTTGTCTTTTGATTTCAAAAACATTTACAATCCACTTTTGGTCAATGTAAGAGCATTTGTTTTGAAGGCAGATCTGAACAAGCTCTTAAGGAAATGTACTATGCTGGAAAATGAGCTCTGTGGTAAAAGGATGCACCAAACTACTTGTTTGAGGCTTGTTGGTGGTTTGTGGGTGATCCATTTGTCAACACCCTCATGGTAGATGGACAAGTCACTAGTAGCTTGAGAGACTGACCAGGAGAATATGCTATTGAAGGATTTGCCAAGAACTTTGTGTATTTGAAGTGGCAGTTTGCTGAGTGCCAAGTTCATGGTAGTCTGTTTTAAGCATACGTAGGTTTTCAGAGTTAAAATAAGAACCACAGTTGAAGCAATGATTTAAGAGTAACTGGGCAGTCCTATGAAATTCCTTTGTGAGGTATTCAAATTGAACAATAAACTTGTCACGTTAAATCTTTGTCAAAGATGAAGGGTGTCGTGTGCTTTGAAGCTGAGAAGTTTTGCCACAGCTATTAAAGCTGTTTGGCACTTAGAGGTGGAGACATAGATTGATTCAATCTGATTTTTGTTTGAGATATGCCTTTTTTTTTTTTTGTGAACTAATGTAGTGTTGGAGTTGGATGAAATCACTCAAACTGAAGATTTTTTAGTGACCCATTCCAGTGTATTCAATCCAAGAGAAAAGCTCTCTGTTATCCAAGCAAAAGGTAGCTGACAGACGTCACAAATTTGGCCTTACCCTCAAATTTCTCTGGAAATCTGGATATGCCATTCTTGTTTACTGTTATTTAAGATTGTTACAGCACTTTTCAGGATCACTGTGAATTCAGGAAGCTTGGTTCAGCGAGTTACTTCTGACTCTGGTTTATTTTGGAGCTGCCAGTGCTTGTTGAAAATAGTTGAGGCTGGGACGTGTTTCCAGTGGGATGGGTGATACTGCTGCTGTTGGATGCTAATAGTGTCCCATTTCCTTGAAACTACTCTAAGAGTTGATGTGATTTGAGCGTGTGGAATAAAAATGACATGTAGGGCACGAGTAAGAATAGTTTTGTATATCAGTTTTCCTTAAACCTGGGTTCATAGTTGTTGCTTCTCCTATCCGTTGCCATGCTGAGATGCTAATTGCTCACACTAACTGTCTGACAGAGAAACTTGAGTGTTTGGTATGACTTTTGTTGACAACAGTGCTTTGGAAATCATTAAAATGCTTTAATACAATAAAAGAAAGAGTTCCATTTCAATCTGTGACATTTATTTAACTGTTGAGGGGCTTTTTTTTGTCTTATTTCTAGCGCCGGCTTCGTCATCTTCGAAATATCGCTGCCCGGAACATTATCAATAAGAATGGTTATCGCCTCTTGGACACCTACTTCACTCTTCACTTGTGTGATAACTCCAAGATATACAAAGGTAAAACTAGATTTGCTGTCAACTTCCTTCACTCTGCTTAATCTTGGAATTCTTATGAAATGAATTTGGCCTGCCCAGGGAGGTGCTGGAGTCACCATCCCTGGAGGAAACTGATTTCAGAGCTGGGTGGATATTGGATTGAGGACAATGGGCTGGTGGTTGATAGGGCTGGGACAAAGGCTGGGCTCCATGAGCTTAAAGGTCTCTTCCAGCTGAAATGATTCTATGATCCTATGAATTAGCTGCTCCTTTTCTTTGGCCCTGACAGTCTGTTGCCATTGTTTGCATCATGGATGTTAACAGTGAACGGGAGAATAGCTTTTAGTGTTAGCAGCCAAGGAAGCAAACCAGACAGACAGATTGGAGAGAGTCTCTTTAAATAAGCCTTTTTTTGTCATTGATGTCTTCTCTCCTCACTGATAATTTAAGAAACTTGTGAACTTCCCAGAGCACAGAAATCTTTTGGAGCCATAGTGGCTTTGTGTGAGGGGGAAGGCTTCACTGTGCCTGTACCAGTTATTTCATGGGGCATAAACCAGCACTTACTATTATCAAACTTTTCCAGAAATAGAATTGTCAGCCAATGACACCAAGCATCCAGGCATCTGTTCTGCTTTTGTGTCAGACCACATTTCTCTTCAGGAGAAATGCTTTGCTTTGCACTGCAATGTATAGCTCTTCATTGTGGAGAGATGTTATTATAAATACATTTTTATGCCCCTTTTCACCTAATTTCCTGTTAGAGCTTTGCAAATGGGTTTGGATTTTCTTCTAACTTTTCAGCTAGTGTAAGTTGTCTTGCTTTTCTTTTTTTCCAAGGTTGTTCTTTCAGAAGGATAAGGATACATAACCTGAGCTTGCTGCCTGGGCTTCTTTAGTGGTAGTTGATTGAACCTGTCACTGATCACTGTTTCTGCAGTGTTCACAGAATTTTAAGGGTTGGAAGAGATCTTGAAAGCTCATCCAGTGCAGCCCCCCTGCCAGAGCAGGACCACCTAGAGTAGGGCACGCAGAAACTCGTCCAGATGGGTTTGGAATGTCTCTAGAGAAGGAGCCTCCACAGCCCATCCGTGCAGCCTGTGTTTGGTATATGGGACTGCTCTGTGCTCCATCAGAGCTTGATCCTTCTGCTCCAGCGTACTGAGGGATACTGCACAAAATCTCTATTCCAGCCTCCAAAGCTGTCTAGCTAAATACTTTCAGCTCTTGTTTTGGCCCGGAAATCCAAGGTCCATGTGTCAGCAGTTTCTCATTTCCATTTAAATACAGGGTTCTTGGCACCTCTGTGAGGTAATTTGGCTGTTCACTTTCTAAGCATCTGGAACAGGTCACCCTTGCTCTTCAGGAAAGCAGTGCAATTAGTTGCTCTGTGCTGTTCTCCTCCAGGAAGATGTCAGATGACAAACCGGTCACTTGGCAAATGTCATCCAAATACTGTAAAGTACTGAGGCACTTTTCCTGCTCCAAAAACCAAAGCTTCAGTAAATCTTGAGGTTTATCTTGGGTATAAAGATGAATTGCTAAATTGAAATAATGACTTCTAATAATGAAGTGTGAATGAGTATTTATTAGTCAAAAACCTGACTGGGTTTTCAAGTCTTTCTCGTGGATCTGTTACCGATAATCTGGGCCCACTAACATGTGTCTTTCATGAGTGTTACTTATTTTAGACTTTGCTGTTTCAAATGCTGAGATTTATATCGGTGTTTCAGCTAATCTAAAGGTGTTTTTCTACTCATTTTTCTTTAGAATTCTATAAGAGTGAGGTGATCAAGAATTCTCTGGTAAGTTCATATGGAAAAAAACGTCTCTTAAAAGTTCTGTCTTTACTGCTGCTGTGTGTTGATTTCTCTGCTGAATACTGGAAGTGTTTAAATGTCTATTTCCACTCTTCATTTCTGCCAGGAGCATCACTTTCTTCTCTCTCTCTCTTTTTTTTTTTTTTTAGGTTCTTTTCACAAGGATTGTGAGAGTGAATGACTGAATTGTAGAAATGTGGGGGTTTTAGCAGCTGTGGAGCAATGGTGCTCCTGCAAATAGGTGTAAACATCCCCAAGGGTAGGGCATTTTCATGTGAAAACTCCTCAGTGCTCAGATTAAGCTTTATTCTCAATGTTTAAAATGGATATATCTCCAACAACAAATAGACAAAGTAATGTTATCTGGATTTTTACTGGTTTAACATTCTTTCAGTGACTGAGAATGGTAGGCATCATAACTCAGCTTTGTTTACAGCTCATATTTTCTCCTTTCCTGATCTTACTGGTGTCAGCAACAGAAACAGCTGGTTTTATTTAAATATCTGTGAATTACTTATTCAATGAGTACTTGGATATTACTTTACTGAGTGTACAGATTCATTAGAACCTTGTGCTGTGCAATTTAGGAGAGAGCAGCAGAGAAGCCCTGCTTGCAGGCAGAGGGGCAGAGGAGCCCTGCTTGCAGGCAGAGGAGCAGAGAAGCCCTGCTTGCAACTCTCCAGATCAAGGTGGAGTTAAACTGTTGCAGAGCATACCACTGATTTCTTTGACCATCTGTTTGTTGTAGGGGTGAACGGTGGTGCATTCTTTCTGTAACACTGTGTAACTTTGTTCCTTCCCTCTCTTCAGAGCTATCTTATTCCAAATTGCATAATAACAGTTCAGAGATGCTTGGCCTATTCTAGGCTGCTTAAGCACTGGAAGGAAAGGCTTGTTCTTTCATGGGATTGTGGGTTCCTACCTTTGGTTTTGGAGGAGCTGCTGTTTGTGTGCAGCAGGAGAGAGATAGGTACAAAAACCACCTTACCATTTCTGCACTTGGACACCCTGAGATTTGTGGCCTGTGAGAGCCCTCAAGTTGGTGTCTGACTCTTGGCACTAATAGTGTTGGATTGATTTGGTTTGATGGCAACTTGGGCCGACTACAACTGTTTCCATAAATCTTTTAAATGTTATCAGAGGTGAGCACAAGTTCTTGGAAAGCCTTTTGTGGAGATCTAGTGGAATAGGTGTTTACAGCTTGGCTTAGTGTGCTGCTCCTGCAAAGGTTGAGATGCAAGTCTAATCTCTTGGAGTGAAAAGGAGCTCTTTAGTGACAACACTTGAGGATTTCCTGAAAACTGAATAAGCCTGTCAATAAATTATACAGAGTTAATCACTGGTGAATAGATCAGCATTGTAAATTGAACTTTTACAACAGGTTCCTGAGTTGATTAAACTGAATTAGTACATTCTGAAGTAAGTTTCTCAGCATCTTGTTATGGGAAGAGGCAGAACTCACTCTGACTTTGAAGTACTTCAGAGCAAGTAGTTTTTAACCTAGGGATTCTGTCTAGAAAACAGAATGAGGAAGGAACAGAGCCTGTTGGCTTCAACTCTGTGTAAACCTGGTGTTTATTATTCTTAAGGTTTGTAAAAAATATTTGACATGGACTTTGCTACTTGCTGAATTGTGTGTTTTAGGATGTCTTTTCAGCTTGAGTTATTTCTTCCTCTTTGAATATCTACAGAATCCAACATGGAGGAGTCTGGACTTTGGAATCATGCCAGATCGTCTTGATACCTCTGTCTCTTGTTTTGTTGTGAGGATCTGGGGTGGCAAGAAGGAGCACTTTCAGCTTTTGATTGAATGGAAGGTCAATCTAGACGGGTTAAAGTATTTGGGCCAGCAGGTAAAGTGAGAACAATTTCTTTCAACTTTTTACTTCTGGTTACAAAACATCTGGATGAACAAATTTATAGACTCACAGAATGGTTTAGATTAGAAAAGGTATTTAAGCTCCTTGAATCCAGCTGTTCCCCCAGCACTGCCATAGCCACTACTAACCTGTGTCCCTCAGCCCGACAGCTTTGGGATCCCTTTGAGATGAGGACTCCACAGGACAGGGCTGGACAACTCTTTCAGGAGAAGAAATTGTTGCTAATATAAACCCTCCTGGGGCAACTTGAGCCCACTTGCTTCTGTCCTATCAATGCTTACTGGGGAGAGACTGACCACCCCCCATCCCCAAGCTACAGCCTTCTGTCAGGGAGTTGCTGAGAGTGAGAAGATATACTCTCAGGCTCCTCTTCTCCAGGCTGAACACTCCCATTCCCTCAGCCCCTCCCTAGCACCCTTGTGCTCCAGCCCCTTCCCCAGCTCTGTGCCCGGCTCTGGCCACGCTGCAGCCCCTCAGTGTCCCTGTGGCAGTGAGTGAGGGGCCCAGCACAGGGGACGGACACTGCCCTGGGGCTGCTGCCACCCCACTGCTGAGCCCAGGCAGGATGGTAAGAAAGGAAACAAATACATTTGAAAGTTGTATTTTAAAGTTTGATCGCAGAGATTCATATTAGCTTGCTTCAGATCTTTACATCTTGCCTAGCTGAATATTTTAAGCTGCCATTGCTCACTGAGTCTGTTAAATGACTGGCACTTGGTGATTTAAATTACTGTCCCTTGATTCAAGGGAATAGGAATATGATGGTACATATAATGAAATGAATATAAATCATAATGTTTATCTGAATTTCAGTCTATTTTTATGGTAATGACATGCCATCAAAGATTTTCAGTCCAAGAAGCTTACCATATAACATTGGTTTTACTTCTAGTATTTGTCTCTTACTAGTAGTCTTTTGCCAGGTGAGAAGTAGAATGCATTCTGTATAGTAAACATGGCTCAAAACCCCCTTCATATCACATAAATAATATAAAAACAAAAAATAAATACAGTGCCTTAAGAATCAAGTGGATTGTCCTAGTCCAAAGGAGCAATCTTTGATTAATTTAACACTATTATCTATTTAGAACAGATCATAGTTTATTTTACTTTAGAATCACAGAATCTCAAGGGTTGGAAGGGAGCTGGAAAGCTCATCCAGTGCAACCCCCCCTGCCAGAGCAGCACCACCTAGAGTAGGGCACACAGGAACTCATCCAGCTGGGGTTGGGATGTCTCCAGAGAAGGAGACTCAACAACTCACTTTAAAAGTAAATGAGAGACTCAGAGGAGCAAAAAAAAAAAAAAAAAAAGGAAAAACAAGTGGGTTGAGATCAAGACAGCAAAAAAACAAAAAGAAAAGCTTGGGAGTGAAGGAAATAGAACAGCACAGAAGTGATGGAGAGAGGGCAGAGTGAGAAACAGAGGAGGCCTTGATGCCATGCAAGCAATAGCTAAAACATTGGTGTGTCTCCCAAAAAATTTAATCAGAGTTCTAAACCACTGGCCTGTATGGGACTGCTATGAAGAAAATTAACTGCACCCCAGCCAAACCCAGTAACCTGCATATTGTAGCTTTCTGTTCATTTGCTTTTACTGGATGGAAAAGGTGTCTCCCTAAGGACTGTACTCTAGTGCATAGTTTCATTTGAAATAATGTTCATTACATTAATAGCAGGATATTAGCTGTAATACTGAACACTAATTCTGTGTCTAGTCTGACCACAAAAGCCTCATTTTGAATGCTGTTTTATGTAATATCATGTGATTAGTTTCTTTGATTTAGTTTCCTGCTCTTAGTTACTTTTGTCAGCTGGAAATGCAACAATAGGAGATGCTTCAGTCAGTGTTTCTGATTTCAAGGTAGAGTGGCTGAACATACAAAATCATAGAATGTTAAGGGTTGGAAGGGAGCTGGAAAGCTCACCCAGTGCAACCCCCCTGCCAGAGCAGCAGCACCTAGAGCAGGGCACACAGGAACTCATCCAGCTGGGGTTGGGATGTCTCCAGAGAAGGAGCCTCCACAGCCCATCTGGGCAGCCCCTGCCAGTGCTCCCTCACCTCAACAGGGAACAAANGGCCCAGAACTGGACACAAGATTCCCCATGTGGTCTCATGAGGGCAGAGTAGAGGGAGAGCAGAACTTCTCTCCACTTACTGCCCACAGCCCTTCTGACCCACCCCAGGAAATGTTCTCTGTGCCTGTCATTAGAGCTCTGTAGCAAATGCATTTTCTGTTTGGTTTCACATGTGTCTAGAATTCTTGGTGCTCAAAAACTGCATTTGACAGTCAAACAAAGCCATTTATGCTCACTTGCAGTGTAAAGTCACAGTAAGCTGACTGTAAAATGATTTATTTTCTTATCTCCTTACAGATACATGCCAGAAACCCAAATGAGATTATTTTTGGGCTCAATGATGGTTATTACGGAGCTCCATTTGAACAGAAGGTAAGGGTATCCTATATTTGTTTCTGCCTTGTTAGTAGTGGTGACAAGCTGAAATTCAACTTCTAAACTTGAATTTTCATACTAGAATGTTCAGAACATGTTTTGAGAAAGACTTATGACATGACAGATAAGAACTGTTNCACCAGAATGTTCAGAACATGCAAATGCTTAGTTTTGAGAAAGACTTAATGACATGACAGATAAGAACTGTTATCTCGCCTCTGTCGCACAGACATCTGAGCTGTTCTGGGAAGGCTTAAAGCGTAACATTTCAAGTCCATAAA
Source organism: Urocolius indicus (assembly GCA_013401255.1). Taxonomy (NCBI): domain Eukaryota; kingdom Metazoa; phylum Chordata; class Aves; order Coliiformes; family Coliidae; genus Urocolius; species Urocolius indicus. The sequence goes on from WBNH01002176.1 coordinate 25,528, forward strand.
AAAGCCTGGTTGCTGAAAATAAGCCTTGACTTTATTCTTTGAGGTAAATGCTTCATTCAAACATGGAACATTTTGCAAGTGATGTGGCTGTTAAGACTCTTGTTTGTGGCAAATACAAAAGCATGTCAAGTGTCGATCCTCCCTCTTAAAACCAGAGTCTGTATCTTTTAAGTGGGATGATATTTATTTGCTCTGTGCTGGAACTGTTCCTCCCCATATTTGTCTTCCCAAAGGCTTCAGTGTAGTATTTGTGCTTGTTCAGCCATTATTGTGACTGCAGCTAAATTAATTACATGGCAGTGCTGATTACTACATCATTGATGGGAAGTTTGAACTTACATGCTGTAAGCAGCACAGTTGATGGGGTGGTTTTTTTTTGACTCCCAAATTTCTGGTGACAGTACTGTGGTGTCTAGATAGGTTGTGTGAGGAGTCCTTGGCTGCAGAGAAGATGACTCTTGACAGAGAGCTACAGCTTCTGTATTAGCCACAACCAGCAAGTCCAGTCTTGTGGGGATTTGAATGTAGTGGAGCAAGGGACAAGGTGGCAATATGTGAAAGCCTGTACACAAGCTTCCAAACCTGGCTATCCCTCAAACTGTGGATGGTTTGGTACACAGCTCAGAATCTGCCTGCTGGTGCTGTTAACTAAGTTTTCCTGAAGCAAGGTGCAGTTCTGGTTTTTTGTGATTTCGGTATTATTGGAGCTGTGCCTGAGTTCAGTGATGGTAACTCTATCTTCTTTCTGGTTGGTTGTTGTCAGGACTTGCTCCCCAGCTCAGAAGGTTTTAAAGTACATGTTGGCTTTTTGGCTCTTGTGCATGCATTTGTGTTGCAAATACAGTTGTGGGCCTACATAGAGCACAAATCTCATTGCCCCTTCCCTAGAATTAATTCAGTTCTCTCTGGCTACAAGAACTGGAAACTTATTTTATCATCCTGCTTCATAGCTTCTGACTGCTTTCTTTGTCAGTTCCTTGACCTAAATCTCATATAGTACATACCTCCTGTATTTAAGTGACTTATCTGCTGTTGAAGACAGACTAACTGGCACAAGCAAACTCTTCCTGTAACTTTCAGAAGCTGCATGCACCTAGGGGATATTTCTGCTTTTACTTGGTCTTGCTTTAGAATTTTCCTGTCAATCTTGGATATTGAAAACATCGTATTATACAACACTACGTGTTACTTAGGAAGCACCACCTGAAACATGAAGGAAGGGATTTTTTTGATATCAGGTTTCTGATCTCCTGGGGTACTTTTTCCTTTCTGATGCTTGTGGTAGGCCTCTAATACTTCATAAGCCTGAATTTTTGAGACAATAAATGGATGAAATAGCAGTTTTAACTTCTTTGCACTGGCACATATGAAACTTTCTTATGGAAATAAATGCTTACAACTATCATTTTGCAAGAGTTATGAAAACCTTGTTCCCACAGATGCTTCAGTCAATGTTGGAAGCATCCTCTATTTTTGCACATCTCAGTATAGACAAAGTTAAGTTATGATACTCATTATTTTCTCTTATTGCTCAAAAAAAAAAACCCCTTGTTGCTTTAATAATTCTTTGGACTGTGAATTAATTGCCAAAGTAGATTTATGAAGTCTTTCTATAAAGTACATTTTATTAATGTATTACATGTCTTTGTCATTTATTTTGGCTTATAAGTGGTCTTAATTAGAAAATTCTTGGAAGCTGTCTGAACCATTCTGGCAATATTTCATGCACTCTGTTTCAAAACACACAGTAGATGTACTTCTGAGTATTGCTTGATCCATCTGGAACTAAGTGCAAATCCCCACTTTCTGTGCTGTGGACTTAGCTGTGAGCTGGGAACCTCAAAGCTATTGTGGCAGAATGAACTAAAGCAGGGCAGGCACAACTATTGTTTTTATTGATGGACAATGTAGATGTATTGATTAAATGCATATCTCTCTGGTAAACAAAGCCAGCAAAAACAACACAGATTAGGAATATTGTAATTGCTAAACTGTTAAATCAAAGCTCTGGAAGCTTCCAGCTTCACTAGGTAATGTGCCTTAGCTGCTATTCTGTCACGTTCAAACTCACTTTGTAGGATACTCCAGGAGCAAGGAATAAAACTCTTAACAGTACTCTGACTGAGAAATAAACCAGAGAAGTGTAGAGCAATTGTCTTAGCAGAATGAAAGAAATATATCGAGGGCCTCTTTATTGTGATCAATGTAGAACTGTGGAATAATTTTGGTTGGAAAAGACCTTTAAGATTTGAGTCCAACCACTCACTTCACACTGCCAAGCCCATTGCTAAACAAACCCATGTCCCTCCACCTCATCTGTGTGTCTTCAAAACATCTCTGGGGATGAGGACTCTACCATTTTCCTGGGCAGCCTATTCAAGAGCTTAATAACCCTCTCAGAGAAAAAAATGTTATTTCAGGTAGTTGTAGAGAGTGCTGCTGTGTCCCCTCAGGCTCCTCTTCTCCAGCCTCAACACCCCCATTCATTCCCTCAGCCCCTCCCCAGCACCCTTGTGCTCCAGCCCCTTCCCCAGCTCTGTGCCCGGCTCTGGCCACGCTGCAGCCCCTCAGTGTCCCTGNGTCATCGCTGACTCTTCACTTTTGCCTGTTGATGTCAAAAAACTGACAAATTCTGTATCCTTGAGGATATGTAGTTTATTACCAATTTTATCTTCCATATTTTCCATCCATCAGCAATTTGGCTGTTTGTGGTATGCAACTAGAAAATGAATGATTCTTTGGATGATCATAGACTTGTTTCATCTGGAAGATACCTTTTGGCTCATTGAGCCCAACCTTGTCCCAGCCTTACCAACCACTAGACCATTGCTCTAAGTGCAGCATTTAACTGTCTCTTAAGATGTTGCCTTTCAAGCAGCCATTTTCTTGCTACAATGGATACTTAGCTCATGGAAAGAAAAACGTTGAGAAATGAGATTTCAAAAGTCTTTGTGTGTGCTTTCTGGGCCCTGAAGAGTATTACTGCTATACTGTAGGGTTCTGACTGTACTCGTGTAACTCAGCTTTTCTTCTCAGTGTAGCTACGAACATGTGCTGCCAGTGTAGCTGCTTTATTCATAATCGTATTTGACTTTAACATAATTGAACCTCCAACTTCTGGATTTGTTCAAGCTTTTTATTATTATTTTTATAGTAAATTATGCAGCAATTTTGCTAGAAGATTTCAGCAGGATTCTGCTTCTTTCATCACAACCATGTCCAGTTTATTTTCCTGTTTCCTTTCTGGCATGGGATCACTGAAGCACTTCTTTTCCTCTTTGTTTCACCCTAAGTAATCATACAGTGCAAATCTATTTGGATTTGCTTGAACTGGACCAATGTTTGAGTAAGATGGATGTGAGCTTCATAGATCTTTTTGAAGCTGGTGACCTAGACTTGAAGTATCACCAATCCTTTAACAGTTTTCTGAAGCTGCTTGGTTTTGGCAAAGACTGAATGCATGTGTGTAAAACCACTTTTTACCCAGATTTAACAAAATTTATTCTGGGTGCTATGCAAGCTTTCTTAAAGTGAGATTTCTCCTCCTTTGGTTTCCTTAATGCTTTCAAATTCTCTTTCGGCTATTTTATGCTTGCTGATAGTAACTGATAAGACTTGCCCTTCTCTTGCAGGGATATCTTTTCAGAAGGTGCATTTAGGAAATCAAGTATAGCTTTTAGCTAATAGCTGGCTTTCTGTTGTGTCCAGAACAAGTTTACATAGCTCTCCATAACTCAAAAATGTTTGGCTATGATCAGGGATGTGAGGGAATAGAAGAGTAAATGGGATACTGAATTGTAGCTGTATCTCTCTCTACAGTATGTGGTCTCCATCAATGCAGGTGGAGTACAACCTCATGTATGCCTATGTGGTGTTTTTTTAGCAGCCACTGGTCACTTTGCACAAGCAAAGCCTTTCTGTGTATTTACAAACAAGCATAGAATCATTGAATGGTAGGGGTTGGAAGGGACCTTTAGAGATCTAGTCCAACCCCCCTGCAGAAGCAGGTTCATGCTTGTATCTAATAAATGTTGTGGCAGAGAAGTAGGTAAATTCCTCTTTCAGAAGTCCAATGTCTTTAACAGCTGAGTCTGAAACCCTTCCATTGCATGTTCTGCAAGTTTCCCCAGTTTCTATACATCACTTGGTGTCCAACTCTTTGGGGGTTTCCGTTCAATACACTGCTGTACGTGGGAAAAACAAAAAAGGCCAAAATAAAGGTTTGGTTTGGAAGGGACCTTTAACATCATCTCTTTCCACCCTCCCCTGCCATGAGAGAGGACACCTGCCACTAAACCAGGTTGCTCCCAGCCCCATCCAACCTACCCCTGGACACTGCCAGGCATGGGGCAGCTACAGCCTCTGGGCAGCCTGTGCCAGGGCCTCAGCACCCTCCCAGGGAACAGCTTCTGCCTCACATCTCACCTCAGTCTCCCCTCTGTCCCTTTGGAGCCAGCAGCCCTTGTCCTGTCCCTCCAGGCCCTTGCACAAAGTCCCTGCCCATGTTTTTTGTGGGCCCTTTAGGTCCTGGAGGCTGCTCTAAAGTCTCCCTGAAGCCTTCTTCTTCGTGCCGATCAACCTGGAGAACATCTTGAGAATGGAAATGAGGAGCTGAGACAGCTGCTGATATGGTGCCTCTGTTGCAGTGTGATGCATAATGTAGTCTATAGATCTCAGCTATTCTTTAGCTGGAACTTTAATTCTGGTAGAAAGGAATGTCTGCTGCATGACTTGTGGTGAACTCAGTTGTGTCAGTAAATGTTGACATTTAACTGCATTTCAACAGCTTGTTGGGGCAGGAAAAAATACAAAGGCAGGGCTCGTGGTGATGAGTACATCTGTATCACTGTTGGAAAATCAGCTGGTTGTATATACCAGCCCTGGCTACTTCATACAATCCATAAACCTCCTGACAACGCTGACAGGTCATTTGACTTACTTTAACATTTGCTTTAGTATGAAAGAAACAATTCTGAGGTGGTGGCCTTTGCAGGAATTTGTGACCATACCTGATACTGGTAAGGTGGGGATCTGACCTTTACAGCATGAAGAATTGCTGTTTGTCTGGTACTTCCAGAAACTTGTTCACATCATTCAGAAGTTAAGACTGCTTTGATCTTTTAGACCTGTTACAGGCATGGATAAAGGACAGAGCTTTAACTTATGGTCTTGTGCATCTCTGACACATTGCTGAACAGGCTCTTACATCTGTAGCTGGAGAATAGCAATAGTGTGTGTTGTGTCCTTCAGCGTATCTGTGCATAAAATGTATGCACTAATGGATTATAAAGCTCAAGATAACACACTGCATGTCTAGAACACAGATAAAATAAGTTATTAACATCCTTATGGGTAAGTGCTGTGGTAAGCCAGACTTGAACTTAGTGTTACTGCTGCCTTTAATTGTTTCTACCTACTGTACATAAAACTAGCTGGAAACAGATTTGAAGTACATTCCTTGCAAGACCATTTGTTCTCCTACCTAAACTACATGCTTTTAGTCAAGATGGGAAACGTTTTTTGGTTATTAAATTAACATTCTTTCTTTGCCTTAAAGGATCACTCAGGTACACTGAAGAATAGTCTTCTCCAGGTGGATCAGAACTGTGTTCGTAACTCTTACGACGTCTTCTCTTTGCTTAGGTAAGGTTTTCGAGAATATTCTGTGTAGCTATTGTAACTTCTGTAGTGTTTGTGGAAGGAGCCTTTCCAAATGTAAAAAATCCACTTTCTAAATCCCTTTTTGGACTGGACTATGCAAAGGAGATACCTAAGTAATGATGATTTAATGCTGGTAGCAATGAAACGGGGCCTTGATGGATGGATGTGCCTTGGTAGTCTCTAGACTTCTGGCATGTGGATGCTTGAGAGCCCTGAACTGGAGGTTGATTTGAGGCTTGCCTGTGGAATTGCCTTGCAAATATTGAAGTCATAGAATCGTAGAATGGTAGGGTTGGAAAGGATCTTTAGAGATCATCCAGTCCAACCCCCTTGCAGAAGCAGCTCCCACCTAGATCAGGTCACACAGGAACGTGTCCAGGTGGGTCTTGGAGACCTCCAAGGAAGGAGCCTCCACAACCCCTCTGGACAGCCTGTTCCACTGCTGTCACCCTCACAGTGAAAGTAGTTTTTTCTTCTATTTAAGTGGAACTGGAGAGCTTCTGTGTAAAGCCTTTTTACTCTGTGCTCCTCAAAAGAATTAGAATGTATTGAAATAAATTAGGACAATGAGAGGGGAAAAAAGCAACTTGCCAGAACTTAACTTGGTAAAGTGATGCTGTGGTTGGAATAAAACAGCTATGTGTCTAGGAGTGTGTGTGGGTTATACTTTGTGGTGTTGAATCACTGAAGTGATTTTTACCTCTTGCAAATTCTCCCTTGGAATCCAAAAGTAGGTACAGTATAGTCAGGACCCTGTGCTTCAACATGTGTGTGGCATAAGAGGTGTATGGTAACTGCACTGGTTACTTAAGTGTCTGGTGGTTACTTAAGTGTCTCTGGTGATGAGAAACATGAAATGCTAATGTGAAGGTAAATAAAAAGGGCCTTTTTCACATCTGCTTTAATTAAAATAGTTGAAGAACCTCAGCTGTGGCGAAATATAATCGAGGTTTTAAACACTGTCAGGAGATTGGTTTTGAGGAATTTGTGCTTAAAAGACACTTTACGAGACAGATTGGTAACTTGAGTTCTTCAGCAATAGCAGTAGGTATGCTACGAAAGGAACCCTTGAATAGGAAACATTTAATATGCTTTAAAAATCTGTAGAAAAGGGCATTTGATGTCTTATCAGTTGTAAAAGTTGAATCCATTTGGTAGTGTTAACTGTAGGTGTCGCTGTTGTCTGCATGAAGCATTAGATGGCCCTTCTCCAGTGAAGAAGGCCGTAGGAAAAGTTAACTCTAGGGTGCTTATTCAGAAGTCTTTCTTTTATAAGCTCTCTTAAAATCGAAATGTGCTGTTTCTCGATTCTGTAAAGCATGTTTAAACTAAAGGCTGCTTTCTAAGTGCCTCTCATTTGTACTTCTGGTGGAAAACAACCAGGGGACATGTTATGAAGTTCTGGTTACTTTCTGGCACAGCCCGTTAGAGAGCTCTTTTATACTACCTAACATTAAGTCTTTGTTAAATAAAAACAAGAAAATGTCTGCTGGTCATCCTGATTGCTTTGTTCATGCATTTCTTTTTCACATTTTCTTTGCACTTCTTTGTAGTATGAAGCACACTCCAGGAAAAAAACTCTTGCTATTCCATCAACTGGTCAGGAACTTGACCAACTGGAGCCCTCTCTGACTTTGTCTAATCTGAACTGTGATCCTTCTGAAAGTGTCTGTCTCTTGTTAAAGCTGACAAGAAATGGAGATGTCAGCTTTGGTGAAGCTCCTTTTGCTGGATGCTCACCATTGATTTGAAACCTGATTTTTCGAGCTGTGTGCTTTGCTCGTTCTGGGAAAGGTGAGAGTCTAGACACTTTCTCTTGCAGTTTCTTGGCATGTTGTTGGGTGTAGCTCTTGTTGAGCCCTGGCTCTCAGCTAAGACATCTTCTTTTTCTGTTTTATTCTAAAATGAACGTTTCTTCTTCTCCTAAGCCTCAGCACCAGGCCTGCAGCTGATTTATGTTTCAGAGGATTCTGCATAAACTATCAAAGAGTATTTATTGCATTGTCTAGCTCCCCCAGAACCAGAGTTTTTGACCATACCTAGGTCTAATTTTTGCCTGTTTCCTTCCTAGCCAGGAAAGTTCTTTGGAAACTAAGGCAAAGTCGTCCATCCAGAATTCTTTCTATTCCCTTCCATGTTAACTCTGCCGGTTTTTTTTTACTGGTACACTTTCCCTAGTGCTTTCTATCTTTGAAGACCCTTACTAGCTTTTATTTCTTTCAAAATAATACCTAGTCTCTTTCTATCAGGTGTCCTTTTTCTCCTGTTAAGCAGTCTGGTTTGCTAACTCCTCTAGGAATCCAGGCTTGAGTAACTAGCCCATGAACTCCTTCCAAAGATAGTTTTCGTGACAGCACGTTCCACTTACAACCAGAAAAGAGACATGAGCACAGTTTGAGTTGTGATTCATTTGACAGGACATGTTTGGAAAGAAATGAATTGCCTGTCTGCTTCTGTCCATTGTCTATGAAGAGAATAGGGAGTTGTCTACACTGGAAAGGCTTTCATCTGGTCACACAAATCCCACATTTTGAAGGCTTTCTCATGATATTTGTCTGTAGTAAAAATTCACAAGCTGCACATGTGGCTTTGTAATGTTTTCATGAAAACATATGAATATGAAGAGCAGCTTGTACAGGCTTTGTTTAAACTTCTCAAAAAGGAAGTAAATCCTGATGGTGGGGGGTATCTGCAACCCAGTTATTCTCGTCATAGAATCACAGAATGGTGGGGGTTGGAAGGGACCTTTAAACATCATGTAGTCCAACCCCACTGCAGAAGCAGGTCTCACCTAGATCAGGTCACACAGGAACGTGTCCAGGGGGGTCTTGAAGAGCTCCAAGGAAGGAGCCTCCACGCCCTCCCTGGGCAGCCTGGGCCAGGGCTCTCTCACCTCACAGGGAAACAATTTTTCCTTGTGTTTAAATGGAACTTTTTGTGTTCCAGCTTAATCCTATCACCGCTTGTCCTGTTGCTACATACAACAGAAAAAAGTGCTGCCCCAACCTCCTGACACCCACCAGTGAGATATTTGTAACTATGAATGAGCTCCCCCCTCAGTCTCCTCTTCTCCAGACTGAACAGCCCCAGGTCCCGCAGCCTTTCCTCATAGGAAGATGCTCCAGTGCCCTGATCATCCTGGTGGCCCTGCACTGGCCTCTCTCCAGCAGTTCTCTGTCCCTCTTGAGCTGAGGAGCCCAGAACTGGACACAGGACTCCAGATGAGGCCTCACCAGATGTGGCAGAGCAGAGGGGCAGCAGAACCTCCCTGGCCCTGCTGCCCACACTCTTCCTGATGCCCCCAGGCTGCCATTGTCTTCTTGCCCACGAGCCCATGCTGCTTCTCATGGGGAGCTGCTGCCCCCCAGCACTGCCAGGTCCCTGTCCCAGAGCTGCTCTCCAGCAGCTCACTCCCAGCCTGTGCTGCTGCAGGAGCTGCTTCCTCACCAGCTGCAGGACTCTGCCCTTGCCCTTGGGGACCCTCAGCACCTCCCTCTCTGCCCAACTCTCAGCCTGCCCACAGCTCACTCACTGGCAGCTCAGGCTCTGGGGAATCAGCCAGTGCTCCCAGTTCGGTGCCAGCAGGGATCTTGCTGCGTGTCACTCTGTGCCCTCTGTACCCAGGTGGCTGATGAAGATGTTGAACCAGACTGGCCCCAGAACCCATCCTTGTGGAACTCCACTGGCTACAGGCCTCCAACTCAACTCTGTGCCATTGATCCCCACCCTCTGGGCTCTGTTATTCTGCAGCTCTCCATCCACCTCACTGTCCACTCATCCAGCCACATTGCTTGAGCTTTCTGATGAGGATGTTGTGGGAGACAGTGTCAAAAGCCTTGCTGAAGTCAAGGTCGATGACATCCACTGCTCTCCCCTCATCCAGCCAGCTGGTTCTGCACTCAGAGAAGTGCATCACGTTGGTCTAACAGGATTTCCCCTTGGTGAAGCCGTGTTGACTCTCTTTGATGAATGATGGGACCATGCTGCCTGGGGCAGCTGGTACGACCAGTGTGAAAATGGAGAGAGGCAGGTTCTAGCTCAACCCTTAACTCTTGAAAAACTGCAAAATGGCAACTTGTGAGATTAATCTCTCTGCTATCAAAACCTACTTTTTGAGAAATAAGCTGTTTTTTTTTTTACTCTCAGGAGTGAATAGCTAGAACTTAGGAAGCATCTGAATAGGCCTTTAATGAAAAGCATGTGCTTGGCTCAAATGACATTGATTAAGAAAATTAAGAATGCCAGTGTGTGAGAACAGTAGAAAACTTTCCTGAGTGGTGGATTAAAATACTGCCTGTGTGCTCAGATGTTTAATTACGTGGATTTACAAGTTCATTAAGCAGGAGGAAAAGTTTAAGTACCCAGATAGCTGAACTTTAACCAAAGAAATCTCTCAGCACCTCTGCAGCTCGTGAACCTTCTTGTTTTGGGGCAGGGACAAGATCCTCAGGCTAATATAGTGCTGCTAATAAGTTGATCATGCCATATGGAAATGACAAATCTTCTTCCAGCCACTTGTTTCAAAAAGGCTAACTAACAAAAATTAACCCACTCCAACTGGAAAGCCAAAATTCCCAGGTTTTTGTCCCTTGGCAATGTTGTCAGATTTCCTGAAAAGAGGTCACTTAAAGGCTTTCTAAATATTCTGTAGCTGGTAGTAATGGCTTGTACATTAACACGTTTCACCTTTCACATAACACTCAGGATGGGCCAAATTCATCTGAGGTCATGTTCTGGACATGTCTCCCTGATCAAGTTCTCAGCACATTTGCAGCACTGATGGGAATAGGTTTATATTTAGTATTCTCTCTTTTAAACTTTGAAAAATAGACCTTTCAGTATTAAGTAGTGTTGGGGAAGATGGGATGTGCTGGTAATCACTAAAGAAAAGGCTTAAAATCTTGAAGATGGGATGTGCTGGTAATCACTAAAGAAAAGGCTTAAAATCTTCTATGTTCAAGTTTTAACTTGGACTCCTAAAGATAAAAAGTAATGTCTTGTATTCTACAACATCTTTTCATGGCATTTTGACACAAGCAATTGGCCTGCTCGTGGCTTTTTGTGCCTCTAAGTATATGAGTCCTTGAAACTCTCCCAAATACTGCCTGGAGATAAAAAGTGCTTGAACTTAGTGAAACCTGCCCCTTTTGAAGTTTTACTTCCTATATGTTCCGTATCTCCAGTCAAAACTGCTTTCTCTGTGGTTTGAAGTATTCCTTCAGCAGATGGGGTGGCACATTTGTGCTATGTAGCCACCCAGTTTGTGCCAATTGAAAACATTTTGGCTGTGTGTTGTTAAAAAAATCATACTGTTTTCTAACAACAGTTAAGAAAATCTGATCCTGACACAATTAAGCTGCTGGAGATGAGTAAGAGACCAGCTTCTGGCACTGCTGTAGTGTTGCTAATGTCTAATCTGCCTGTAAATGTTTTCAAGAATACTTCTAGGTGTTCAAGGGCTTCTTCTGCTGCTGCTGCCACGTTTGCCTCTGATCTGGAGGATTAAATCCTGCAAACTAGTGCAGCTCCAGAGACCATACAGGCTGTGTGCTTTCATTTCAAAAACCAAGTTCTTGCAGTTCTGGTGACAAGCAAATAAATGTGACTGCAGTGGCCTGGGCAAGGAAACATGATTTTTCAAACCAAATTATAACACTAAGTGAACAATTTCCCTGTATTCCACATCACTGCAGTGATGGTCCAAGCTCAGGGACTTGAAAGGGTACAAGAGTGTCAGTGACAAGATGTTGCTCTGGGGAGAACCAGAGCTCAACTTCTGAACTGGTGACTAATGACTACTTCCTAGGTTTAACCTGCAGTGCACTGTTGAACATTGGGCATGTTGGTATGTGACAAGTAAAGTAGAAGTTACTGTACGTTGTCTTAAGTGGCAGTGTCTTAAGCATGCCTGTTGTCTTCAGATTTCCTGTTCTGTCACAGGCCAGGAGCATGCTTCAAGTGATAGTGATCAATGGCACAGAATGGAGTTGGAGGCCTGTGGCCAGTGGAGTTGCACAGGGATGGGTTCTGGGGCCAGTCTTGTTCAACATCTTCATCAACCACCTGAGTGAGGGCACAGAGGGACCCTCAGCAAGTTCCCTGATGGCACCAAACTGGGAGCACTGGCTGATTCCTCAGAGCCTGAGCTGCCAGTGAGTGAGCTGTGGGCAGGCTGAGAGTTGGGCAGAGAGAAAGGTGCTGAGGTTCCCCAAGGACAAGGGCAGAGTCCTGCAGCTGAGAAGGTATAAACCCATGCACAGTACAGACTGGGGGTCATACTTTTGGAGAGCAGCTCTGCAGAGAGAAACCGGAGAGTCCTGATTGATAATAAACTGAACATGAGCCAGCAATGTGGCGTTGTGGGCAAGAAGCATCCTGGGATGCATCAAGAAGAGTGTGGCCAGGAGATAAAGGTTCTTCTCCTCCCCTGCTCTGCCCTCTGACTCATCTGGAGTCCTGTGTCCAGTTTTGGGCTTCCCAGCTCAAGAGGGACAGAGAACTGCTGGAGAGAGGCCAGTGCAGGGTCACCAAGATGATCAGGGGACTGGCACATCTTTCATATGAGGAAAGACTGCAGGAACTAGGGCTGTTTAGTCTGGAGAAGAGGAGACTGAGGGGGGAGCTCATTCATAGTTACAAAAATCTCACTGGTGGGTGTCAGGAGGTTGGAGCAGCACTTTTTTCTATGGTAGCTAGCAACAGGACAATGAGTAATGGGGTAAAACTGCAACACAATAAGTTCCATTTAAATGTAAGAAAAAGCTTTTTTACTGTGAGGTGAGGGAGCCCTGGCCCAGGCTGCCCAGGGAGGATGTGGAGGCTCCTTCCTTGGAGCTCTTCAAGACCCCCCTGGACACGTTCCTGTGTGACCAGATCTAGGTGGGAGCTGCTTCTGCAGGAGGGTTTGACTGGATGATCTCTAGAGGTCCCTTTCAATCCTACCATTCTATGATAGGCTTTGTTTCAGGATGAGTTTCCTATAATACAACTGTTCATTTAAAGAAGAACGTATGTCTTAATGGTGAAGAGTTATTATTGAAGAATACAAATGTAAGCAGTGATTATCTGCAATCTGAGACTTAGGGATGATAAAATCAATGATATTGTGACCAAAGGGACACAATGTAAAATCAACTTTTGTTTAGCTTTTTTGTTTATGAAAGGAGATTTTAACAAGTACATTGTTTGTGTGTTTAAATTCTCCCATCTTTATTAGGGAGGGTGCTGAGGCTTATGCAAGCTGATCTCTGAAGCTAGAAATAGAGGCAAAATGTAAGCAGTGATGGTGAAAAGCTCAGTAGTAGTGCAGTTGTTTCTCTGAGACTGGAGAGTCAGTGGAGTTATGCATACCCAATGCATAACTGGCAGGTATTTTTAACCCATGGAAATGCTACATTTTTTTCATAAGCTGGGTGAGGAGTGAAGGAATGAGCAAGATCTTCATGAGACTGAACTGCTTGTGCTAAGGTATATCTCAGGGATACAGAAAGTGTACAACAAACTTAGTCCAGTCCCTAAAGGGGCCTACAGGAAAGACAGAGAGTGACTTGTTACAAAGATCCCTCTTTACAAAGGGATGGTGGCTCCAAAGTGCCAGAGGGGAGGCAGAGGTGAAGTGTGAGGAAGAAGCTCTTCCCTGGGAGGGTGCTGAGGCCCTGGCACAGGCTGCCCAGAGAGGCTGTGGCTGCCCCATCCCTGGCAGTGCCCAAGGGCAAATTGGATGGGGCTGGGAGCAGCCTGGGCTGGTGGAATGTGCCCATGACAGAGGGTTGGGATGAGGTGTTTTTTCAAGGTCCTTCCAACCGAAACCAGTGATTCTATGATAATTTGGCCTGTTACAGCTAAGGAGAAGCACAAGACAGGTCATAACTACCACCATAACTTTTCTGAATGTCATAGATGTGGATGTTCATGCAGGAGGAACAGTGCTGCATCCTGAGAAGATGAGAGGGGAGCGTGTGTGGCAGGAAAAGGTTGTCATCAGTAGCCTGGTGCTCTTGCACCACATTGTTTTAGCTTTTCCTGTGAGTATGAGCAATCCAATTGCTGGCCCATGTCACAGACTTTCAGGCTATAATGTTGCTACTGCCATCCCCCCTCTCCCAGCAGATGTAGAAATGAGACTCTCAAGTGTGGAATGGGTAGTAGGATTCCTTTTACCCTGATGGGCTCTTAAATCAGTAAGGTCTTCCCTAAAACTTCCTTTTGCTAGTGATAAGTGTGGTTGGTTTTTTGTGATGGCCAGACTTGATGTTTCTAACTAAGAAAGATTTCCACCTGGAAGTTTTGGCTCTTTATACTCAACAGGCAGCCAAGACAAGGCAGGCATCCCCCTGGCTTTGGATCTGAGAGCCCAGGTGGCCTAAGGCCAGCATAAATAAACAGGAACTGTAATCAGACCTCTTGAGTGCCTCCTTATAGTTTATTAAGCAGTACTGAAATGGATGAACAGTATAACAAGTGTCATCCCTCTTGGCCTGAAAAAAAACCACGTGGGTTAGAGTTGTGGGGTGGTGGCTTCTTGGGAAGCAGCAATGGAGATGGAAAAGGGGAGCTGAAGTTTTTCAGAGTGGCTCCTTGGGGGATTTTGATCTGTGGAATCAGACTTTCAGATAAATCTGTTCCCAGGCATTTTACTTGTGTGGTGCTAAGCTATATGGAAACTGAGGCCAATCAGTCATCAGAAGAGTCAACTTACAAGCCTGACTTTTGCCAAAATGTGGAAGAGAACAGCATGGGTCATAGCAAGTTGAAACAGCCCATGAAGAGAGAAGTGAGGGGTTTTGTGTGCTAACTACAAGGTTAGTAGTCTGTTGCTGCTAATCTTCAGCTTCCCAGATATGCCATGTGCAATGAAACACCCCTACAGTGGCAGATCTTTAGCCTAAGTGTGATAGGCATGTTGCTAACTCTTGATCAAATCTGGTTTGCAAGCACTGCTTGAAAGAGATCATACAGAGCTGTGCAGAGCTTCAACAATAGCTTTGCTGCTTCATTTGTGGTGGCATGTAAAAGACTGTAGCAATGAAACAACGTTCAATTAGAAGTGATAACCAAGTCCTCCTTTTATTTGACTTTATATTAGACTTGAAGAAGAACAGATCATGTCACTTAGCTAAGTAGTTTCTAACAGCTGCTTGGAAGGGGGTTTTGTGAGCAATGGTTTGGGGATTCTTCTTGATTTTTTTGTGTGCTGGTAATTGCTTTCTCTTTCAGGCTGGGTAAAGCTTTCAGTGAATTGCAGCCATGGTTCCAAAATGCTCACAATTACCTGGACACATCAGGGAAAGTCAATGCTTCATTTAGACTGAGAACAAATAAAATGCATTCAAGATCTCACCTTGGGAGAACGTGCTTTAGGACCTTGGATAATGAAAATCAGGGCAGGGTGGGGAATGCCCCTGTGTCTGAGAAACTGCAGGAGACTCCTGAGTGTTAGAACTTTGCTTTGTCTGGTGAGAAGTCTTGCTCCTCCACTTGGGCTGCAGAGTTCTCTTTACCTGGGAAGTAAACATTGATTTGATTCTGGGGATGGCTTCTAGGAAAGGGTGCAGCAGAATGCAGCTTGAACAAATGAGTCACATGAAGACTGAGTGGTGTTTCTCCAGTGGGTGAGGCATGTGCTCAGTTGTCACAAACACCTTATCAGTTGTGTGGACTGTGATTGGTAGCACACAGTCAGCTTGAAAGCAGCTTGTTTGCCTTTTGAAGTGCAGCCTCTCCACTCAACTGTAATGTGTGCACCTTCCTTTCCAATTGTGCAGTGAACTCCAGTCTTAGTCTTACTCCCTGTCTAGGGGTGAGAACTGAAACTTAAATAAGTGTGGGCAAGTTGCACGTCAGCAAAAAGCTGTTGGATTGTACTAGTGTTGCTGTCCTGGGTAGGAGTCATCTTTACATGTTTATGTCCTTGGGAAATCTGGAATCTTATGTCCAGTTCTGGACCCCTCAGTTCCAGAAGGACAGGGAGCTGCTGGAGAGAGTTCAGAGCAGGGACACAGAGATGGAGTGGAGCATCTCCCTTGTGATGAAANTCCAGCTCCCTTCCAGCCCTTGAGATTCTTACCTTTCTACTGTCTGCAATGTCTTGAATGGGATTCTGTCTCTTGCCCTACCAGCAAGATTTCTATAAGTATAATCACCATAGAATCATAGAATGGTAGGGTTGGAAGGGACCTGATAATCACCCATATAAAGAACAAAAAGAAACTTCCTTTGTTATTTGGCCTGAATATGGTTGTACTTTCAATTAAAAAATCAAGCCATAAATCTATCCCAGCTCTGGAGTAAAATCTGAGAGTTGGAATAAGAGAACTAGAGACATCTCAGGCGTTGTGATTTCATTTCTGGAATAAATTGTACTTGATGCTCAGACTGTCCTGTCCATGCCTCGTGTGTATTGAAAGCGATCTCCATACTGTCTAACTCCTTTTAATGTTTCTCACACTGGAGGCCAGGAGCTCCCCTGCTGCCAGGCTGATAGATGTGTTTTTTCCTTTTCCATTTGCAAATAGCTCAAAGCATCCACTGTTGCAGTGTCTACATGGACCTGGATATTCAGAAGCTTAGCTTGAGTCTTAACCATGTAACACTCAAAAGTGTTTGAAAGAAATATAGAAGGTATCTGTGCTTCAGCAATGCTGTTTCAGTTTCTCACAGCACTGGCTCTTGTAAAGGTTTAATGCTATAAATGAAGAAGTCAGACTTGCATTTTGTTCTCTTCTTGCTCCCTACTGTCTCCTTTTGCCCTACATCTGCTTTTGACAAATTGTTAGGTATAGATTTCTGAGGAAACTGGGAAAGGGGGAGTGTATGATTATAAATTAGAAGAACTTTTTCTTGTGGGAAAGCAGATGTAGCAAATGATGGTTTAAGAGGCTGTGTAAAAACAATAGTGTTACAGCTAGCTGGCACTGTCCATACTCTAACTTCTGGACTGCTATCAGGTAGTGTGCATTCCATCTTTTCTATTTAATAGGAGAGTCTTAAAATATTTTTTTCCCCTTCTATAATAGGTTTAAGTATTTTACTTCCAGCTTCTTCCCTTTCAATTATTACCAGAAGTGTTCTGTTCTATTTTCTAAATCCCTGGTAGTAATTCTTAGTTTAAATTTGGTCTCATTGTAAACTGAAGGTTGTTCTGGAAAACAAGACCATAGGCATTTATTTCTCTTGTGAGAAGTAGCTGTAGTATGTGACTGCTGTAATTAATTGATGTATTTATGGCTTAAACCTCTGTACATGAGAAATCCAGATGTGTCTTGATAGAAGCAAATAGATATTTGGAGTGTATGATGGAACTACAAAATCGTGTATCAAATGTCTAATAAAGTTGAGGCTCTTTCATTAATGTAAACATAAGCATATGTTAGCTTAATAGGCACAACTGTCAGTGCTCTCCAGCTTTCAGCTGTTAGAAAGACTGCAGTCAGGAGTGAACTTGCTGTATAAACTAGTAAATCACTAGACTAATTCGTGACCAAGAGGGATATCTCAGTTGCAGGATTCTACAGCGGGTCTTAAAGGGAAGTGCTTCAGCTGAACCTTCAAACGTTGCCTCAAGCTTACTGCAAGCTGAAGGAGAGCAAACGTGTCATTACAGCACATTCCCAAGTTGTAAAGCCAAGTTATGTTGGACCACTGCTTTATGCAGTCTTGGGAAGTCAGCAAAACTACTTGGTCTTGCAAACAAGAGAAGGATGTGATTGCAAAGAAATCTTGCCGTGGTCAAGAAGTCCAAAACTTGGCAATTGTTTTTTTTCCCCTCTCCAAGTCAGTACCCAAGTTGAATTGATTGACAGAACGTTGTATGTTAGAATGGGGTGGGAGGGTGGAGGAAACAATTGTGTCAGACTGTAAAAGCCTTGAAGAAATACCCCAGATAGCCCATGTTTCAGTGACTTAGGAACTAGCAAGTGAAGAGAGGTTGAAATTTTCCCTACTAGTTCTTCCTAGATCAATTGGGGATGCAGCTTTGGTTGGTCCTAGCTTCCATGGCTAACTATTTTGTATCTATCCCATTGTCTTTTAAACTTCCTGAGGAAGGGAGAGTATTCTGCTCCCTCTTAGTCTCTCCCTCATCTCAGAAAGCAAGTGATATATGAGAGTTGGAAGTGGAACAGCAACTTCAAGGATCTCCACCTCCAAACTCTAGTAGGTTGGTAAGGAACGTTAACGTCGGCTTTGCTTTTCAGTTCGTTCCCAGGCAGCAGCATGCAACTCACCCGATGTTGGACAATTGCACAGCAGCTCTCAGGGCCCTGAGCAACAGCAGTAAATCTGTCACACTGAACATTTGTATTACTCTGCTGTTAGAGCTGCTGCAGAGACACCAGAGCAGCCTGCAGACACAGGATGACGACACTGTTGGCTAAACTATCTCTTTAAAAGGGTTTGGGTTTCTGCTGAGCCTGGCTTGACTTTCCTGGCAGCCAAAGGAAATTTGGTATCAAGCCAGTGGCCTTTTGAAGCCCTGAATTAGCTCTTAAAGGAAGTGTTAATTTTAATCAAAAAGGTTTAAAAACCTTCTTGAACAATCTAGGAAGAATCCTGCACTGGCCAATAGCACGTAGATGATGCCATCAGTTGGCTCACTGTTGTGGATTACTAAACCAAGCTGGATTGTACTGAAAGCACAAACTGTGCTAACTTTAGGCTGTAACACTGGACTCCATGTTCAGATTCAGAATGGAAACAGTATGTGGTCAATCAGTGGTGAACTTTCCCTCCATTCATTGTATACAAATTTAAAGCCAGATTTATGGCCTCCACTTGCTGATCTCTGTTCATTGGTGTAATCATAATTGTCTCCATCAAAGTCTGTCTTGTGCATGCAGAAATGATGGACAACATTTCCATGCTGATGTTCTTATGGCTTGGTTTGTATCCCTGTTGGATGACCAAAGATTTCCATGTGGGTGCAATGGAGGCTGGTTTGGCTGGGGAAGGGAGATTTTTGTTGAGAGTTGCTGCTTTTGGGACATGAAGTCCCTAAAATTGTAATCTGCAAAGGCTTGCCTTTGGATTTGCGCAGAATCTTACTGTTACCATTTTAAAGTTCTTGGAACAACAGTGAACGTAGTGTGATTGAGTCACCCAGTATCAAGAAGTTTACTGTCTTGTGATGTAATTGGCTTTATCTTCCTTCTGAGGAAAGGCTGCAGCACCTGGGGCTGTTTAGTCTGGAGGAGACTGAGGGGAGGATCTCATTCATAGTGACAGATATCTCACTGGTGGGTGCCAGGAGGTTGGGGCAGCACTTTTCAATTGAATCCAGTGACAGGACAAGGGGTGATGGGATGAAGCTGGAACACAAAAAGTTCTATTGAAACACAAGGAAAAGCTATTTCATTGCTGAGGTGAGGGAGCCCTGGCCCAGGCTGCCCAGGGAGAGTCTGGAGGCTCCTTCCTTGGAGCTCTTCAAGACCCACCTGGACACATTCCTATGTGATGTGATCTATGTGGAACCTGCTTCTGCAGGGGTGTTGGACTGGATGATCTCTGAAGGTCCCTTCTAACCCTACGATTTTATGATTTTGATTCCATGATTTGGCATCAAGACAGTTTTAACTGTAGGGTTTTTTTAATATTGCAAGCAATGACTGGATGATGTTTGGCTTGAAAGAAACCCCTTTCTTATTGAAACCAGATTTGATTGCTGAATTATTTTGCATAGCAGTCTATGGGTTAGGAACACACCTTTTAGATATAGATTCACCATACAGAGAAAGTACTCTAAGGTATGTAGTGTTTGGAGAAGTCAGCCTGAGTAGATGTTTGTTCCTTAAAGCTGGGCATGGGTAGAAGAACTGGAAGCTCTTGCAGAACTTCTGGGTTGTCAGCTGAGTATTCATCAAATTACTGTGAGGAACTCACATGGCAAATGACCCTTCTAACAATTTGTCAGTTCCATAAATAGTCTTTTGATGAAGAAAACACTTTTCAGTAGCCAGATTTTGCTGCCTAAGTGGCAAGACTTAAAAACTTGTAAAACTTCTTTAATCAAATCACAGACTAAATCAGGAACGTGCTTCCAGTATAAAATTGCATGATGAGGAAAGAGAAATGTCACTTGGTTACTTCTCTTTACCTACAAGTTTTAGCTTTGGGTAAGGCTGTCTTACGTCTGGAAAGAAAATGTTCCAGACTTGTTGGAAAGAGGCAAGCTGGAAATTGTTGAAGTGAGAAGCTTAGAGCCTGCTATATGATGTGACAGCAGAGCTCTGAATGACATTCAGGATGGTCAGCAAGCCTTGACTTTGACCTGCATAACCATATGCAACATAGCCAACAGTTTCAAGGTGCATTTGGGAAGGTATAAGTAGTAGTTCCCAGTAAGAAATGAGTCTTTCCAGGAAGTCTCAGTACTCTTAGGTATGTGAGACTAAAGTCTTATATGAGCCAGTGCTTTTGACCTCAACAGACTTTTTCCACCACCACCAGCCTGTAGCAGCTAGCAGAGCAGGCTGCTTGAAGTATGATTTAGATGAGGCATGGCTTGAGGAGCTCTGAAGAAACCAAAGGAATCTCCTAGTATGATTGTTTAGGAGAAGCAATAGTATGAAGGAACTAAAGCTGTCTGACTTCAATATGTTCACTTAACATTTGTAACATGTGAAAGTCCTTAATTGTAATGATCTCATTTAATATTACTAGCACTGCTTGCTTCCTGCTGTCCATGTGCAATCTCCTTTCTGTGGTTTGCTGATCGAAGTGGTTTAGGTACTGTCCTTAGCACTGAATAAACTGATATGTAATGTGTGCAGTTGAGATGGGCTGGAGATGCTGTAAGAAGGAGTAATGCTTTGTGGTTATTCACTCTTGAAGCACATGTAGCCTGATTATCTTGGTGTAGCTGCATATAGACCATTAAAAACCATGAGCCAAAAAAACTTTAATGCCTCAATTACTTATAAATCTGGAAGAGAATAGAGAATGTGAAAGGAAGGAGCTGAGCAGTCTCTTCTGTGTGCTCTGGTGCTTTGGCCCTTGGCTCACAGCAAATTCATGGCCTTGCTTTACGAAGATTAAGCATTAAGGCAGAGATTTTAAGCAGAGGTGATCATTAAAGCCTGCCTTGAAACAGACTGGGTCTCTTCATTACCTGTGCCTGGCAAAGCACTGAGGTCATACAGAAGGTTTTCTGACCAGGTTTTCCCGTCTTCTGACTAGACCTTAGTCAAGTGCTTATCCCTGCAGCTGCCTGAGGGGTGTCCTTACATGAGGAGGAGCCATTGGTAGGGAAACCCTGGACGGGAGAAGTAAGCCTGGGTTTGCATTGCCTTAAGACATAGTCTGTGTATGCAGATCAGCTCCCAGTTTTTCTAATACACACGTGAATTTCCACTCCATGTTAATGTTCAGAAGTTAATAACTCTCTTAGATCTGTTTTTTGCTACTGCTTTCCTCTGCCTCTTCACCTTGAAGCCAGGGACGATGATCAGAAACATAACATCATCTTTTCATGGTCTGAGTGGGATTCAGTTAAGAAACCCATGGTTCTGTTACAAATGGTATTGGGAGATACTAAAGGGTAGGTTTTGCTCTTGGCCTTGGTTGCTGTGTGTTATCTGAAGGATGCTTGCACTTTTTT
Organism: Urocolius indicus; assembly: GCA_013401255.1. Lineage (NCBI taxonomy): Eukaryota > Metazoa > Chordata > Aves > Coliiformes > Coliidae > Urocolius > Urocolius indicus. The sequence continues at coordinate 46,781 of WBNH01002176.1, forward strand.
ATGGCTAGCCTATGTTAATAACGCTGATGTTAACTGTCATGTGTATCTGTCTTGATGCTAACAGTGTTGTGACTTATTACATGAGATCCCTTGTTCTCTCACCTACAGCTTTGCCTTACTGGTGCTTGTTGAATTTAACAAATGGAACGGAGATTTAGTACTTGGTCAAACTTGCTGGTTTGCTTTGGATGCTCATTTATAAACTGTGCAGGCTGTAATTGCTCTTTTGAATGTTTTCAAAGCAGAAGCTGAAAATCTGAATTCCTATTGCTGCTGTTGGTGTTGAGGCAGCTGATATTGTTCATCATGAGTAGATGTGGAGAGAACCTTTAATACAGCTGTAACTTCTCCTTACAGGCTTCACAGAGCCCAATGTGCAATTAAACAGACTCAGGTAACTGTTCAGAAAATAGGAAGGGAGATTGAAGAAAAGCTGAGATGTACATCTACAAGCAACGAACTGGTAAGTTGGAGTATTTAAAGCCTTATTCTGTAGGCTTGCTGAAGCATCTGGCTGATGTTTTTATGGTAAGCTTGGTATTTTAACACTGGAAATCCTTATTTGAGCTTGTCATTTCAAATGGGACCTCACCTGAGAAGTGTAATGAGATGGATTTTAGATTTGTGTGTGTTACCTGGATTGATAGGTTGCTTGTCTTAGTTCTACCTTGATTTTTGAGGAATTGCTTTTATCCCATGAAGCATAAACATGGAACAGTGCCTGAAAAAGATTTATCGGGAAAAATATACTTGTATTGATTTAGATAAATCTTGACAGGAACCTGTGATGGATTTAGTTGGGGTGAGTCTACTGGCTGGATCTGCTTGCACCTCTGCCTCCTTTGAGTGAACAGAATTCATGCAGAAGCTGTCACTCAAGTGACACATTAATTTTAAGCAGGAATTTTATTAGCTCTTACAATAGCTTTTGACAGTTTGTTTTACCTGTCCTCTTCCCCCTCTCCAAAAACATGTACTGGCACTAGTTCCTGCTTTCTGCCCAGAAAGGCTGAGCTCAGCTCAAAGCAATGAGTTGACAGAACAAGAGTGGCTCACGGTGAGTTCATTGTTTTGCCACTCACTGGCGTGTGTCTGGTGCCTTGTATAGGAAAGGGCAAACTTGTGAAGTTCCTTTATTGCTGTAAGGTAGCTTCTGGGTTGAAAATACTCAGCAGACTTCCAAAAATCTCAAGCTGCTTTAAGGCTTGGACACAATGGGGAAAATGGCAGGTTTTTTACCTACTGTAATTACAGGATTGCATTGTAGACAAAAAAGCAAAGAGGTAAACACCCTTAATGGGCAAGATAATGTCCTCTGTGAGTGATTCCAAACTAGAGCTTGCCTTCTGCTGATAAATTGGCTGTTAAAAGGGTTTCAGTAATCTTTTTCTCCGTTATAGACATCCACATCCCTCCCTGCAAAGGCTTTTCTTTTATAAATGTGTGTGAGCAAAACTATATGAACAGTAAAACCAGAACTGGCAATGATCGTACACAGTGCAACTTCTAGCAGCTGTGGCCTTGGGATAAGGAAGTGATGGTTGATTTTTCCTTTCCATTGTTCAGTAGTGGAAACTCTTGTTGGGCTTCCATTTCTCTTTCTAAGTATGTGAACTATAGTTTCATTCCTTAATACTGAGTCATGTTTCCTGCTGCAGTCTTGAACCAGAAGTCTGAGCATACACATGTAATTGAAGCAAATATGAAGTGAAAGGAAGAGTTCAGCAAGAACTGACTCTGGTTTTTTTTTGGGCAGATAGTATGGAAGTAACATTATCTCCATTAACTGCTTGAAAAAGTCCAAGTTGGCAGAGTGACACAAAGTGACTTGCTCACAAGTATATCTGACTGCCCCTTCAGGCTTTGAACTCTGTCAGTGGCATGACTGGGCTGAAAAGATGCAATTTCTCTTTTTCATTTGGAATCTATCTTTATTTTTAGTTAAGTATCTATTAAACATGATAGATAGTCCTTTATTAAAACAAAACCTCCTTTCTAACAGGTAGTTCTGCTTCACTGTGCACTGAGCAGCACAACTTAGTGGAGACAGAGCAGCATAGAAAGTAGATTTAGAGCAGGAATAGGACAAATCCTAAAACTCTTGCTGGGAATTGAGTCTAATAGTTACAGCTCAGACAGCTTTTTCCGGCCCCTTGCCTCAGTTTAGAATAGACTCCTCGTTGCTCATCTTCCCTCTTGTGGAACCCTTTGCCAGGGAACGAGTTCTTGTTGTGCTGCTAGCACTCTGCTATCAATTTCTATGTATTTGTCTGCCTCTCCTTCCTCTCTTTGCTTTCTGCTCTGGGCCAAGTTGCATCACTTGAGCACTGAGAGGAGATGCATCCCTGAAGAGTAACAACCATTGTGGGACACAGTTGAGTTTCTCTTCTTTCAAAGCAGCAAAATGATGAGGGTGTTTGGTAACCTATTGCTTGGGGTAATCTCTGAGCTCAGCCTTTAGTCTGACAGACACGAGTCTTGTTCTGTTTTTCACTTCTATCCTTTTATGGAACTGCCTATGTGCAGGGAAATGATTTTTTGTTTTAAAGACTATCTTTTCCTCCCTGTAGAAAAAGGAGAGTGAATGTTTACAGTTGAAGATCCTGGTGCTACGGAACGAACTGGAGAGACAGAGGAAGGCTCTTGGTCAAGAAGTATCCTTGTTGCATAAGCAGAAAAGTACTTTGCAAGACAAAGGTAAGTGCAGAAATGTTAATGCAGATGGGGAAAGATATTCATAATCTATTTAAGTAAGATAGTAGCCTATCTTGTGATCATGGTGACTAAAATGAAGATGCTGTCTTGGTTTCTTCTGTTGTTGGGGTTTTTTTTGGTCTGGCTCTAATGTGCTTGTGTTTTCCTTTATCTGAAGTTTGTAACCAGATATAATCTATTCACCATCTGTGTCATACTAAATTCCAGACAGCAGTTTTTGGTATCCTGTCTCTGAATAACTTCTTGCTATGACACCTCTGTAAAGCAATCTGAAATCTGTGCTTAATTAAATGGTAATTTTATGAGAGAACCAGAAGAGCTGCACTGTAATACAGTAAACAGGGCCTTGATGCAGGCACATTATAGTGTCACGAGGGATCTTACTGTATCTGTGATTAGGATTCCATTGGAAGTGTTAGAAGACAAACCCTCTTAAAGAGCTTATCCCAGAATCAGAGATTCATTTAGATTGGACAAGGCCTTTAAGATTGAGTTGAACAATTCTCCCAACCTGTTCTCTCATGGCCACAACAAACCCATGTCCCTCAGCCCCACAGCTACACAGCTTTGGGATCCTTCCAGAGATGGGGACTCCACCACAGCCCTGGGCAGCTGGCTTGTGCCAGGGCTGGCCAACTCTGTTAGGCAAGAAATTTTCCCCCATCTCCAATTGAAACCATCATTGATGCAACTTGACACTGTTTCCTCTTCTTCTGTCACTTGTTACTTGGGAGCAGAGACAGACCCCCAGCTCCCTGCAGCCTCCTGTGAGGGAGTGTCAGAGAGTGCTGCTGTGTCCCCTCAGGCTCCTCTTCTCCAGCCTCAACACCCCCATTCATTCCCTCAGCCCCTCCCCAGCACCCTTGTGCTCCAGCCCCTTCCCCAGCTCTGTGCCCGGCTCTGGCCACGCTGCAGCCCCTCAGTGTCCCTGTGGCAGTGAGTGAGGGGCCCAGCACTGAACACAGCCCTGGAGCTGCAGCCTCCCCAGGGCCCAGCACAGGGGACGGGCACTGCCCTGGGGCTGCTGCCACCCCACTGCTGAGCCCAGCCACCATGCCCTTGGCCTTCTTGCCAAGGCAAGAAGCTGGCTTACTGCTATTCTAAGTAAAAGGTGAAATGCTCAGTTTTGTGTTTTCTTTTACTGGGAAAGTGTCCTGTAGTAAAATGCTGTACCACTGTCTCTTTGCAACTCACCAGAGGACAAGCTACAAAGATACTTGTATCTGTTGCAGAACACTGTGGGGTGTTTTTTTAATACATACTTGACTGTAAAATAAATAATTACTACTAAAAATCAGGGTTTTTTTGCCATTGACTGACTTGTGGCTTTGCAGGTTAACTGAGTTACAGCAGTACTGTGGATAAGAGTGGAATGTGTTAAAGGAGCAGGTGGCTTCATTGGTTGTGTTTGACTGGTGGATGGTGCACAGTGCATGATGATGTGTGTTTCTCCTGCACTGTCATTCCCCAGTTTGGCAGCATCACATGGAAAATGGGAAACTAAGCCTAAGTGGAGGATTATTGCCAACACTTCTGTCAACATCTACTTCAGATAAATAAGAAAATATTTGATACTAATTCTTTTCCTGATTCCTCATGTTGTTTAGAAAACGCATTTGAGACTGAATACCAGAAACTTCAAGAGCATAACGAATCCCTGCATGAATTAAGAAAGGAATGCACTGCTAAGAGGTAAAAGGACCTATGCTTTTCATACAGTTGGAAAGGAACTACAAGCTTGAGAGCAGGCTGTTTGAAGTGGATTTCCTGGCATCAAATTCTTCCTGAGGTTGCCCCAAAGCTTCTGTTACAACATCTCTGCTTATAATTACATCTAAAAACATGTATCCAAAAGATACCTAAAGGCTATCTAAAGTGATACTTAACAACAACAAGTCTGAAAGAGAAGAAAACAGGTGCTTGGTTGTATGTATAGTCTGTGATAGGACTTTGAGATCTCTGTCACACAGCTTTGCAATACTTAATTGTCATAGTCAAGCTATGCCAGTGCCACTGAAAATGAAAGATTAGCTTTGTCTTCTGTATATTGCTTTTGGGAGGTGGGGAGGTGATACTTGCAAACATGCAGAAGGAGTTCAAGGGCTTGATACCTTTCCTTAAATCTATTTAAGAAACTAATGGCTTTGGAATCTCTTTCCTCAAAGAGAACTGTTTCTGAAGACAAATGCCCAGCAAACTATTCGATGCAAGCAATTGCTGTCGGAGCTATCCTACATCTACCCTATTGATCTGGTACGTCTTTCAACTTGCTTGATGTGAAATGAGCTCCCTATTTGTTACTGTAAGCAAAGACCATGTTTTGTTTGTGATGAAACTTTCTCTTCACTCCTGCTGTGTTTTTTTTTCCAGCTTTTTCTTGGAGCTGGTCCTTAGATTACAAACCTCAAGGGAAGAGAACTTACGCCAGCATCTCTCACTATAAAAGTAGACTAGCTGTAGCTGTCATGTAATGAATACTTTCCATTTTGTTTACAGTCATGTAAACTAATCCTGACAGTAGGCTAGCTGAACTTTAATGGATTACACATAAACAGATGTCAAAATATTGAGCTCCAAAACCTTAAATGTAATGAATTAAGATGAAGCTCTTCCTCCTTTAAAAAGGTTGCACTTCTTCCTGAATTATATGAAGTGTGGCCACTTCTTTACAAAAATGCTTTGTTGTCATTGGAATTTGTGCAGGTTTCTGTTTCCTGGATGATGTTTTTCCATTCTCACATTGTTGATTTCATTTTAAATCTACAGAATGACCAAAAGGATTACTTTGTTTGTGGAGTCAAGCTTCCTAATTCTGAAGACTTTCAAGGTAGCTGGATATTCTTAATTTAATTGTTACAGTTCACACTGCTTCTAAACTTCATAAAATTAAACAAACTGATAGCAATGGCTTAGGAACTAAATTTCTGACCAGAAAAGCATAAGTTTTCTTCTAGTCTAGGCATCATTTATTCCTATTTCCTAGCTAGTACAAAGAAAGTTAACTGTTGGAAAAGTACCTCTGCATCCTAAGACTCAATACTGAAATGCAGGACAAGGTTACCTAGATGGATTGTGGAGTCTCCATCCTTGGGGTTGCTCAAGGCCCAACTGGAGACACGGTCCTGGGAAACTTCCTATAGCTGGCCCTGCTCTGAGCAAGGGTCTAAGACCACGCAGCTTCCAGAGGTGCCTTCCAAATTTAGCTATTCTCAAGCATATTTGTATTTGGCCTAAGATTGCATTGTGGCTACTTTCAGCCCATAGATCTTACTGGAACAACATACAACAAAACCTGATTCAGTTTGGTGTAGTTGCTGGTTACCAAAGTAGTAGCTTGCAGAAGTAAGTCTTCAAAGCTGCTTGATAGTGTGGAGTATTTTACAAGTCAACTTCTGCTTTAACTGTCTATATCATCCTGTTGTAGAGGCAAATATCTGTCTGTCTGTATAACAGTTGTATAGGTAACTGCAAGCATTCATCTACAGCTATTTGACATGTGTTAGAACTTCATTAAAACCCCTTGGAGAGTTTCTTGCTCCCAGTACTTTGCTTGCTCTGTGAGGCACGTGGTTTCTTGGGTAAAAACCTCAATCAGTTGTCTAACTCCTCAAAGCCATCCCATGGGAATTACCTTGTGCTAACAGCATGTGTATGGGATGCTAGAGTGAGGGAGAAAGAGTGTTTAAGACAAGTTAATTTATCAGTATGACAAAAATGAGTCTATTGCTCTGTAATTCTTGAAACCAGTGGCTCTTGAACCTTGTGCCTCAGGATGACTCTTTCATCTTGTTGATAGTGATGTGTTTGCTTACAAAGAGTTAAAAATAGAGGAAGCAGAAAGGGAAAGCCCTCACGTGGCTAAAAGAATCATATTCCCAGCAGGTGAAGCTTTCAGGTTGAAACCTTCAATGTCAACTTGAAAATGACACTTTAAAACAATGGGTTAATCCAAGTTATTCCAGTTATTGGCAGAGAACAGAGCTCATACCCCTGGGGTCAGTGTTTCTCCAGCTGATTTCACTAATGAAGGAAGTTAGGGAGGAATGCAGTTTTTCCCTGACCCTGTTCATTGCATGTCAGCTGCATCTGGAGAAAGCTTAACACTTGAATTTTGTCTTGGGAAGTTTTATTTCACTTTTCCCATCTCTTCTTTACCCTCCCTCACTCAGCCAGAAGTTGAGAAGAGTTAACTTTTAGCTTTGAAAGTGTGAAATGAGATGGAGAACAAGCATCATGCTTTTTACATTGCCCTTAATGAAGAAAGCAAACAGTGATCTGCAAACAGTTGTAAAGCTGCCTGAATTGATTTATGACTTGCACTTATTCTGAGTCATAACTTCTGATAGCTTCATTAATGACATCAATCTCTAAAGGGTAAGGATGAATGTGTGCTGAGCAGGCAGTAAAATCCAATTGATTGAATAATGGAATATCTTTTTGTAATTGACAGCAAAAGATGATGGAAGCATTGCTGTTGCCTTGGGCTACACTGCTCACTTGGTGTCCATGATATCCTACTTCTTACAAGTGCCACTCAGGTATCCTATAATTCACAAGGGCTCCCGGTCTACAATCAAAGATAATATCAATGACAAGCTGACCGAGAAAGAGAGAGAGTAAGTATGTTGTAAGTGTGCTTCTGTACAGCCTTCAGAACAACAAACCCACAGAGATGAAAAAATAGTGCAGCTTTGGGTAGCCTGAATTGACACTGGAGTTGGGAGTTACTTATTACTGGCTTCAGTAGCTGTGGGACTGTCGTTTAAGCTTTCACATGTTGGAATTCTGCCATGTAATAGAGTAGTTCAGCTTTGTCGTTCTAGGTCTGTTGGCGCAGTTATCATAGAATCTCAGAGCAGTTTGGGTTGGAAGGGACCCTAAAGACCATCTCATCCCAACCCCCTGCCATGGGCAGGGACACCTTCCCCCAGCCCAGGCTGCTCCCAGCCCCATCCAACCTGCCCTTGGGCACTGCCAGGGCTGGGGCAGCCACAGCCTCTCTGGGCAGCCTGTGCCAGGGCCTCAGCACCCTCCCAGGGAACAGCTTCTGCCTCACACCTCACCTTGATCTCCCCTCTGGCACTCTGGAGCAAGCAGCCCTTGTCCTGTCCCTCCAGGCCCTGGCACAAAGTCCCTGCCCATGTTTCTTCTTCTTTAGGGCCTGGAGGCTGCTCTAGGTCTCTCGAGAGCCTTTTCTTCTCCAGGCTGAACATCCCCAGCTCTCTCAGCCTGTCTCCAGAGCAGAGGGACTCCAACTCTCTGATCATCTTCATCAATATACCATTGATTTGACTTCTCATAATGCTAGAAAAATAGTGTCTTGTAAGTAAGTTTTGGCACCTGCTTTGAAAACTTGCCTTGCATGTTTTGCTCCTGCCTGTGGGAATAAACTGCAGATGGCAAATGCAGCCTCACCAAGGAGTTACTGCCAGTACTGGAGTTGATAAACATGAGAAAATAGGTAAGTTTCTTTGATGCACAGGATTTTAGTCAATTGAAAAAGAGTACTGTAAACTGTTATCTACTGTCATCTTAATCAGCTTAATAGTCTATGAAGAGTTTTTCATGTGTTCCGTAACCATTGTATTTCAACTTGTGGCTACGCTGCTCTTATTGTTGTGCTACTAGGAAGCTATCCTGCTGTCCTTAAATTCACTCTCTGAATGCTTTCTCCTGCATTTTGGCACTTTGCCTGTTTTCCTACTGCCTTTGCACCTGTGTCCTCTAACACATAAAGAGTGGCAATGGTTGGATAAGCTTCACTTAGTAACCTGCAAGCACAGAACTCAAAGGAATGCAATAGTGAGCAGCTGCAGGAAGCCAGCTGCTCCTCTCTGATCTGTGTATTGGTATGAAGTCAGGCTTGCAGCACCAGATACTCTACTTTTCCATGTGCAAGGTTTGAAAAGGGAGCCAAGGAGAGATGGCTGAATGTGTGGAAAGTGGCTGTCTCTACTGACATGAAGCCTCTCCTCCTTGGAAGTATTCAATCAAAGCAGTGCAGTACTTCAATACTTTCTAACATTCCAAATCAAGACAGAAGGGTTTCTTTGTGCATAGTTGACAGGATTGGGATGCTTGGAAGTGCCTGACTTCTTTTTGAAGCTCAATGACTTTTGGCAGGACAGCAGAGGTAACTTGCTGGAAGAGTTAAACTCATTGAAGTCTCCCTGCTCTGACACAAAAAAATACTCCTGGAGCGATTACGTCCTGCGAATTAATTTGGATCCCATTTTAATAACTTGTCCAAACACTTCCTGGGGAAGTTAATAGATTATTAATCTGTTTTGCTTGAGTTTAGTTCTCTGGGCATATGACCATGCTCCTTCCTCTCTATCACTTTCATGGGGTAGGAAGCTACAACATTTATATCTGGAAAACAAGTTTCTGAGGGCCGGAGCTGCCTGCGTGTGGGTGTATAAAGATTAAACCCATTTCCTGTTGTCTGAGACAGGCTGGAAGGTTTAGTCCTTCAGGCTGTAGCTTTCCAAACCCTCATGACTTTTATTTCACAATAGATTTCTGAAAAGGAGCAAGTTTAGCTAAGTATATAAATCCCTATTGGGCCATTTACCCGTGTTCTGTGAGATTTTTTTCAGGATTTGCTCCTGCCTGAGATCTTCTCTTCACAGCTCTTGGAGGGTCAATCCTACCAACTCTCCAAGGACTTGAGTTCCTCTAGAAAACCTCAAATATCTTAATTTGTTTGGGTTTTTTTTCCCTTCTAAACTAATAGCTCATGTCTCACCAGCACCTAGCTGAATTGAACATAGTCATTCCTGTTAGTTATTTCTTTTCTGCATCTCCAACATAAGCTGCTGAGTGAGGTTTTATCTATACTCAGTCTTCAATATGTCATGATTATTGACTAGGTTAAATGTTTTACTAGGCTTTGTACTTTTTTGGGGCTGCAGGGTTGCCTCAAAATCCACGTGAAGAGCTCTTAAAAGTTGTGCTTTAGGGAAAGAGCTGATGTTTTCACTTGGAACCAATTTCAGAAGTATAATGTGTTTGGAAGTGAAGTAACACACACAACACATTAAAACCAAATTCCTTTGCCAGTTTTTCAAAACCCTTACAATAGGCTGGTTGAATATTTTGAGAGCTTTCAGAATGTAAGCTGCGTTTGGGAAATACTTTATCCTCTTCGGATTTGTTTACTTGGTTGATCCAGGTCACTTCATTTCAAGATTCTTGCAGAAGTTCTGTCTGCTGCAATTAAACACACAGAATCACACTAAATCGTACAATCACAGAATGTTGGGGGTTGGAAGGGACCTTTAGAGCTCATCCAGTCCAACCCTCCTGCAGAATCAGCTCCCACCTAGATCAGGTCACACAGGAACGTGTCCAGGTGGGTCTTGAAGAGCTCCAAGGAAGGAGCCTCCACACCCTCCCTGGGCAGCCTGGGCCAGGGCTCCCTCACTCAAACACTGAAACAGTTTTTTCTTATGTTTAAATGGAAATTCTTGTGTTCTAGCTTCATCCCATCATCTCTTGTCCTATTGCTGGATACCATACGAAAAAGGGATGTCCCAACCTCCTGACACCCACCCTTCTGCCACTTGTAAATGTTAGCATCCCATCTCCAATGGACTAAAGTGGCTTTAGTCCCCCCTCAGTCTCTTCTTCTCCAGACTAAACAGCCCCAGGTCCCGCAGCCTTTCCTCAGCAGGAAGATGCTCCAGTCCCCTGATCATCTTGGTGGCCCTGCACTGGCCTCTCTCCAGCAGTTCTCTGTCCCTCTTGAGCTGAGGAGCCCAGAACTGGACACAGGACTCCAGATGAGGCCTCACCAGGACAAAGTAGAGGGGCAGCAGAACCTCCCTTGCCCTGCTGCCCACACTCTTCTTGATGCATCCCAGGCTACTATTGGCCTTCTTGCCCACAAGGGCACATTGCTGGCTCATGTTTAGCTTGTTATCAATCAGGACTTCCAGTTCTCTCTCTGCAGAACTGCTCTCCAGCAGGTCAGCCTCATTAAATCCCATTAAATTAAAACTAAATCTCATTAATGCACTTCAGTGGTCTCTTTCAATGTCTCCAGAGTGTGTCAAATATGTAAGCAGAAAGAATCCCAATCCTAAAAAGTTCTGGAGTCTGAAAGATTTCAAAGCAAATGATTATGGAATCGTAGAATGGTAGAAGTTGGAAGGATGATGGATATGTAACTCCCAAATGTAAGCTACTTAAGACAACAGCATGTTCCTCTCTCCAGTGACAAACAAATATGTTTGAACAAACCACCTAAATTCTTTGGCACTGTTCTCTGGAACTGAAACCTATCACTTCATCACATTCTTATAAACATAGTTGAGAATGCTGAGGTTACACTATTTCTGGTATGGTCTGACACTATCTGTCAAGCCCTGCATTTAATGCTTCTGGTAGTCTGCTCCCTGATGTTTAAATAAAGAATAGCTTCCAGTTTAGAGCAAAATAAGGATTGTTATGTCTGGAGTGAGACACACTTGGTGAACTTGCCTGTGTTGGGTCTGCTGTATTGTGGTTGTATTTCTTTATGCAGTTTTCACTTCAGTTCTCTTCTTTCAAAGTGGATGCATGTTGCAAAGGAAATGCCTGTTCTGCTCTCTGGAAGCTACTGAAGCTTTTGAAATCATATCAGTCTCCTTGTTAGTTGTGAGTACAGTAAAGCACACTTATGCCATCTGTTTGAGAGTCTTTTGGCGTCTCTGACTCAAAGCTATGCTCAGTTGCTACTTCTTACAATTGAATCTTCACATGACCCTTCTACCCAAAGTTGTGGAGGCTCCTTGCCTAGACGTCTTCAAGGCTCACCTGGTTATGGTCCTGTGTGACCTGCTCTACATGGGACTTGCTTCTGCAAGGAGGTTGGACTGGATGATCTCTAAAGGTCCCTTCCAACACCTACTATTCTATGATTCTATACAACTGTGAGCTGAGTACTTAAGAATAGAACACTCAATTGCATCACATTAGAAAGCTTGAGAGGATGTATATTCCTCTAAGAAAAAGAACTTTCTTTGCAGTTTAATCACCTTTTTGATACCTTATAACTCCAAAGTTGCTATAAGAAATAGTGTTGCTAACCTTGGTTCTCTCTAGTAAAGAGAAATCAAATAGTACCTGTCTGTTCTGGCTCATGCTACACCTTCATCCCACCAAAATGTACTAAGGGAGGACTAGCAAACTATCAGTAGTACGAAAGTAACCACCTCAAAGTCATATTTCTGGATAGGGGTAAAAAAAAAATGAAGGGGCAGAATACATGATCTAAAAAGGTTTTGTATTTAAAAGACAAGAAGAACGTTTTCAAGAACAGCTTTTGGAGCACGTACAAGGACTTCAGAGTTGTCTCATCTCAAAGAAGGGCTTTGAATGTTTAAGTACTGAGCATGTTGCCACTGAACTTCATAAAGGTCAAAAGCATAGACTGTAAAAAGTAAAATAAGATGTAAAAGAATGAACAGGCCTTAGACAGTCATGGGAGGAAGAAGCCTGAGTTGGTGTATGTTTTACAGGAATATTTGACATTAGCTGGTCTGAGACAACAGCAAACTACTGTAAAGGTTTCCTTTGCACTTTATAGTTTGACGAGAGATTTAAGGTCTTTTTCTGCCACTCAGCTTGACAAATACAGACACCAAGAGGCTGAAAGATACAGAAACAACTTTGATACAGTCTTGGATATTGGCATTTAAAGACATCTGACATCTGATTTTGTGAATTTATGTACCTCAAGAGCCAAACACTTGTATGAAGTGACATGAGGAGGAGGAAGATCAAGTATGGTGCCATGGCTTTTTAAATTATGCCGTTACTTATTGTGTCTGAACACCTTTTGTTGTCACTCAGTGTAGGAAATGTCTGTTTCTCCACTGTGTCCTCATAGGAAACAGGATTAAAACTGTTTGCTGTTGTTTGCAGCTGAAAGTGGTAGATCTGATCCTGAAATAATTTTGTGGCAACTATTTCTATGGAGTTACACCTGAAAATTGTCATTTGCTGGAGCTCAACTTCTTCATTACTTAGAACTTCAAGGGTATCAGAAGGCTGTAATTATTAGTCATGTTTTGTCTTGAAGTTTAATTTAGATGGGGGTTCTAGAAGTGGATGTTTTGAGCCAGTGAACACCTACTGACATCTGAGTTGATCTGGAAAGGCCAATATCATTTCAAATTCAAAGGTATGAACAATAAAAGCAGGTCACCTTTACCTGGGATGAGGCAGTCTTGCAGTGACTGAAGAAGGTATCAAGCATGAAGCATAGCTGGCCTTGTTGGCTTTCCAGAACATATCTGGATTCCTTAAGGATGTAAAGCCATGAGTGAGTTTCTCCTAATACAATTTCTGTGAAACTAAAACCAATGTACAAGTGCAGGGCCAGAGGGCTGCAGCACTGTGTATCATGAATGATAATGTATGTGCAGGGCTTGCTCATGGAGTCTTGAATGCAAACCAGCTCAATGGTTTAGCCTGGATTGGGATGCTTTTAATGAATTTGGGAAGACAAACTCCAGAGATAAGAGTGGCCAAGCAAGATGTAATTTTAATCTGCCCATGGTCACAGAATCCCAGAATCTCTGAATGGTGGAGATTGGAAGGGCCCTGCAGAGCTGCTGCAGCCCCTGCTAAATCAGGTTCCCCTGGCTCAGGGGGCACAGGAACACGTCCAGGTGGGTTTGGAGACCTCCCGAGAAGGAGCCTCCACACCCTCCCTGGGCAGCCTGGGTCAGGGCTCCCTCACCTCAGCACCAAAGGACTTGCACCTTATATTCAAGTGGAACTTCATGTTCCAGCTTATGTCTGTTACACCTTGGCCTGTCACTGGACGCTACAGAAAAAGTGCTGCCTCATCCTTTTTACAAACACCCTTTAAGGACTTGTAAATAATCGTGAGGTCTCCTTTCATCCTTCTCTTCTTCAGGCTGAACAGCCCCAGGGCTGCAGCCTTTCCTCCTCACACACGTGTTGCAGCCCCTCAGCACCTTGGCAGCCCTGCCCTGGCCTCTCTGCAGCACTTCCCTGTCTCTCTGCAGCTGGGCAGCCCAGCACTGGCCACAGCACTGCACATGTGGCCTCCCCAGCTGGGGCAGAGCACAGGGGCAGCACAAGCTCCCTGGCCCTGCTGCCCACACTCTCTTCATGCCCCCAGGCTGCCATTGGCTTCTTGCCCACTAGCCCACGCTGCTGCTCATGGGGAGCTGCTGCCCCCCAGCACTGCCAGCTCCCTGTCCCAGAGCTGCTCTCCAGCAGCTCACCCCCAGCCTGTGCTGCTGCAGGGGCTGCTTCCTCCCCAGCTGCAGGACTCTGCCCTTGCCCTTGGGGAACCTCAGCGTGTCCCTCTCTGCCCAACTCTCAGCTTGCCCAGATCTGACTGTATTAGCAGCACAGTCTCTGGGGAATCAGCCAGCGCTCCCAGTTGGGTGCCAGCAGGGATCTTGCTGAGTGTCACTTTGTGCCCTCACCCAGGTGGTTGATGAAGATGGCAAAGAAGACTGGGAATGTTCAAGCAAAGAGGTTGGAGTTGTATTTTTAGACATATTTGTTTGCACTGATAAAGAAAACTCCCATTGTGTCATGTGGGATTCACAGTATTAAGTCCCACAATCTGAGATACTGACAGTTTGAGCTCTGACACTTCTCAGGCCTGTGGATAAAGCAAAGTTCATATCATATCAAAACTAGTTCTGCTACAAGACTGCTTCCAAATTACCTTTCTCAATGTGTTGTCTTTCAGTTAAGTGTGACAAGCTGTATTTTGATTAAGTTGAGGGTAAGTGTTTTTGAACAGTCATATGGATGGTTTTGGAGCGTTTGGATGCTCGTTCCTGTGGCCTTGCTGCTGTTTTGTAGAGAACATCAGAGTTTCAGCTGGATTAGTACAACTGAAGGTGGTTCTTGCTTTGTGCCTGACAACAGATAAGCCACTTGTAACAAAGTGATCTGCAAAATGATGACACAAGCAAGTGAAGGGTAACTTTCCCCTGACATTAACATCTTCCAACTCCATCGAGAAGTCCTTAATCATATTTTGTCACTTTGGCTGAGATAATAAAATGGCAGCTTTGGGAAGAAATCTTGGCAAACTTATATCAGATGGAGGGAGATGATTTGTTGAGAAATCTAGTAGCTGTCAAAGCAAAGTTGATTCTTTGTGGAAGATGGAGTGTGTGTAAAGCATTCAACTGTGTTGCTCAAAGAATGCTTTTTGCCATGAACTTATCTTGAACTGTGTTTTTACAGCCCATGTTCTTGAGGATATTTAGCTAGAATCCTGGCTTCTCTTGCTCTTGATCACCAAAACAGTGCTTTTGCCTCCACTGGGTCAGCAAATCTCACTGTGTGTAGATGAAGGATTAGATCAGGTGTTCTTTAATACTGTTAACACTGTTTGTGGGAACTAGAAGCTTTTACATGCTCCTGGCCAGTCTGAGAAAGCAGAGTTTAGTTTACTGTAGTAGAGACTGCTGACCTAGACATCTACAGCTGAGAAATGTTTCTGTGAAGACACACTAGTCTTCATTCACTCCCATTGGAACACTATATTCCTGATGAGGTTCTTTTTCAAAGCATTACTTCATTTTTCAAGAAGTAGGGACTTGACCTGTATGAAGTGTCCTCTAGTTCAGTGGCAGGAAGATTTCAAGTCCTGATAGCGAGGTTGTCTGCTGTGTCCTTACAGACACTCCTTGAGTTTCAATATCCATCAGGGTTTGTGTGTAGCAAGCCTTGAATCCAAGCTGAAATGTGTCACAGTAACACACAGCTAACCAAGAGGCGTCAGGTTCGTTTGCTTTTGAGGTGTTTGAAAGCCTTATTTGCTGAAGCAGTAGAATGATACCTCCTTGTATAAACTGATGACTATCTTATCAAGCACTGCCTGCCTTTTGTCATCTAGGTCTTTGCTTTCTTTTCCTCTATCTACAGCCTGTACATATTGAAGCTATTGTGTGTTCTCCCAGAGCAAGGTCACAGCAGTTACACTCCTTAATAGAAAGATGGCAGTGCTTCTGCTTTCCATTATCTTCTTGTTGAGCTATTCAGATAGGCATTTTGAAAAGACATCCCATAAAGTTAAGCTGCCAATATGCTTTCCTTTCCCAGTAAGCTAATTATCTCTGTATTGTAGAGAGCTGGAATGAGGATATGCTTTTCCCTCCCCCCCCACCTTGGCAGTCTGTATTTTTGTCATCAAGTTTATTTTACAAGTACAGCCTTTTCTCTCAAGTAGAAACTCAAAACCATCTAGTAATCAAATCTGAATCCACTTGTGATTTGTGATTCATATTCATGTCTTAATCTCATCTCTAACAAAGCAAAGTGCACACTTGTAATCCTTTTCTCTGCCTTTTCATTTGATTTTTGGTGTTCCTCACCAGGTGGGAGTCTTAACTTTTTAGTTTAAAACTTTTCCACTCATCCTGGTTGTTGGCAGACTAGTTAGTTGTTCCTGGCAGGGTAGTAAGTCACCCTAAGGTCAGTTTGTGACCTCCACCATCAACTGGTAGCTTGATCTTAAAAGGATTTGAAGTGCTCTGTGTTGCATCTCTATAATTGATAAGTCTTATGGTGACAGCAGTTTCATGCTGTTGCATTTTAGTTGTGTAGCTTCCAACAAGCACTCAGCTGCTTGAGGCTGCTACTGAAGGTCTATGCCAGTCTCTGCTCTGAAGCTGCTTGAACCCTGGTGCAGCTTATTTGAGAAGGGAGCATGTTTTGAAGCTGTACAGCCCAAGATTCTTGTGCCTTGGTCTTCTGGTGGAGCGCCAAGAGGTTGGAATTGCTGGTGCCTGCTTGTCCCCCCACACTTGATTTGAGGTGTCCTGGGAAACAGTTGATTTGAGGTCAGGTGGCTGGACAATGGTAACTCTTCTCACTTAACAAGCTTTCAAGGTTTACTTTCTTCTTGTTCAAGTCCCAGTGCTTGTAAAATAATACAAGCTTTCTCCTCTGGATACAACACTGCTTTACAATGAGCAAACAGGATGTGGTTGGGTTGGAGAGAAAACACTAACACGTTCCTTCACTGCCTTGCTCCACTTGCACACCCCCAAAAAGGGGGTGAAGTTGAAATGACTCAAACTTTGGTAAATATTTAAACCTTGTTCTTGTACACTCCTCATCCTTCAGTCGTATCAAGCAAGAACTTGTGACTTATTCAGGTCATTATCCTATCTGGATTGGGCTATTTCATTCTATCCTCATCTAGGTTGTCCTATCCATGGGCTTAAGCTTGAAATTTGTCATTTTCTAAACCTCCCTATTTTTCAGTAGTGCTGTGTGAGGCACAGTTGTTCCCTAGATCTGATGGATGACTCTGCTATCACACCAGTGCCTGTTACAGACACAGAACTTACAGCAGTTCTTTATCTGTATAATGGTGAATAATTGGGTTTCAGCTGCGTTCTGCCAAGTCTGCTCTACAGTCACCTCCCTGCAGCCATTCTGCTTACTGTCCTTGAAAATAAGAAGTGAAGGAATAAGCCATGGCAAGTTTGGTGGATGCAGTTGGGCAGGAAGTGTGGAAGGTACTGCAAATACTGACATGTGAAAACACAGTGGTATTGACTTCATCTAGTCAGTGGGCTCTCTGATCTTCAGTTCACTACTGCATAATTCAGTGTTCTTAAAACATCCTTGCTTTTAACTTTAGCTTTCAAAGCTGCAAATATTAGAGATCCTTGAGTTTTATCATTCCTCAATTTTGCTTAGTTTGAATTAAAGGTTATCTAACACAATTCCAAGCTAGATTTTGAGTTTGACTTCCATTTGCCAGCTGTAATATACACTCTTTAAACTGTGCCACACTCCAGCCTGTGGAAAACTCTTAGATGTGATGTGTAAAAACTCATTATTTCACCCCCTTCTTCCCTAAAGAGCTTTCTGAAGTAGAGATTAAGCTTTGAGACTTTAATGTAATTTGGGAGATGGCAGAAATCTGACAAGAAGAGAAAATAAAAGATCTAAAACATATGTTGTAATATCAAAAGTAGAAGCAGGTGAAAGCAGTTAAAAATGAAGCAATTTCTTAAGCTTTAAAAATAGTTTGTATTAAAGACAGGCTGTTATAGACAATAAAAATTGGCCACCAATATGTTAGTGCATATGTGTTTTTTCTTAGTACAGAAGAGTTCATAAATCACAGAACACAACAGTAAATGTATTTGGACTTGAATTCATGAGAGATACTTGAGGTCTGAAAGAAATGTATGGATTCTTTCAGCTTTTCTTAACAGTTACCATCTGACTGAACCAGGAATCCTAGGGTGATTTACTACATGTTCATCAAACACTGAAGTTCCTCTGTACAACAGCTAAAGATTAGCTATAAAATTAAACGAGATCTTGGTGTCTGATAAGTGCTTGTCAAAGGTCTCCTGAAAAAGGTAACACAGTGAAGCTCTCAGTAGTGAGAATATTCCAGCACAGTTTATTTATGAGTTGTAAGAAGGGTGGTCTAATGCCTCACACACTGATGTTGAGCTAATCGCATCCTCAGCTTTGAAACAGACCTCTAGTTTTCCAGAATCAGTAGCTCTGGGCACTTAGATTTTTTAAGTACATCAGTAGTAGTGAGCAATTCTGGTTGAAAACCCTGTAGTGGCAAACTTGCTGCTCACATTATCTTATCAAAACCGGTGAGTTAGTCCAAATATTCAAAAGTCAAAGGATCTTAAGGACTGGAAGGGACCTGGAAAGCTCATCCAGTGCAACCCCCCTGCCAGAGCAGCAGCACCTAGAGTAGGGCACACAGGAACTCATCCAGCTGGGTTTGGACTGTCCCCAGAGAAGGAGACTCCACAGCCCATCTGGGCAGGAAGACATGAGTTAAAACCCTTTATTTTATTAAGATGTAACCAATGCTTTTTATAAAGGGAAACCCCACCAAACCTGGTTGATGCAAACTGTAGGCAAGTCGCCTCAAACTGTAAATGGCAAACCTATCAAAGAGGCTTTTCTACTCCTAAACTGTCTCAGACTGACCTTCAGCAGCACATGAGCAAATTCTCCCCTTGTTATGACTTGAAACATAGAAAATAAGACTGAAATCAACACTGGGAATAATTTAGACAACCTGCCCAACCCAAGAAAGGATGAAGTTTATTTAGAGGGAAGTGTTACCAGAGCTGAGAAGACAGGGTGCTTTGAACTTACTTAGAGACTTCTTATGCCAGAGGTTTATGATTATAAGATGACCTGCTTGTATCTGGATGAACAAGGTAGTTTCAGCAACTTGGAGTGATGGCTGGGTGGTCACAAAGTCTACTTCCAGCAGGAAGTCTTCAGGCCTCTAGTACAGCTGGCAAAGGCTTTCATCAAAACTCCTGTCTGCTCATCCTGTGCTGCCTTCAGACCTCAAATGTGCTTAGATGTGATCAGGAATACATCCTGAACTGAAAACTGAAGTTTGCCTTGGTTTGACACTAATATTTGTTTAGCTGTTTGCATCTTAGTCATTCAGGGGACTGGAACATCTTTCTTATGAGGAAAGGATGCAGGACCTGGGGCTGTTTAGTCTGGAGGAGACTGAGGGGGATCTCATTCATAGTTACAAATATCTCAACGGTGGGTGTCAGGAGGTTGGGGCAGCACTTTTTTCTATTGAATGTAGCAACAGGACAAGGGGTGATGGGATGAAGCTGGAATATAAAAAGTTCCACTTAAATATAAGAACAAACTGTTTCAGTGTTTTAGTGAGGGAGCCCTGGCCCAGGCTGCCCAGGGAGAGTGTGGAAGCTCCTTCCTTGGAGGGCTTCAAGACCCATGTGGACACATTCCTGTGTGACCTGATCTAGGTGGGAGCTGCTTCTGCAGGGGGGTTGGACCGGATGATCTCTGAAGGTCTCTTCTAACCCTGCCATCCTATGATTCAGCTGGAGTGGAAATAACAGCAACCAGCCACCACTGCTGTTCCATCCTGACTGGAAATGCATCTGTTACTTTACTTTCCAGTTTCTTGAAGATGTGTGTGTTTGCATCCTTGAAGATATGTTTGACTTGTCTGCATACCACGTTAAAAGGAAATTTCATTAAAGAAGAACTCTGAAGTGGCAGCTCCCAAAGGGTGCAGTTTTGAGGGTGCAATTGGGTACTTGTAAGCTTGACACCCATCAGAATGTTACTACTTACCCAAATGTTCAGATGGACTGTTTGAAAACTCAGTCTTTGGGAAGTGTTACGAGATCCTTGAAGAACTCAAGGCTTAAGCTGGTTCTGTAGTTTCAGCTTGGAGGATAGGTAGGCTTTCAACCCTGCTTTTCATTGAAAAGCCTGACTTGAGGTTACTTTTCCCCGTCAGACTAACTGTGAACAAAGCATTTAACTTTTGCCTGGTGTTTTTCCTTTTCACAGCTCTTCTGGGAGGGTTTAATGAGGCTTAGTACCTTAGAAACTTTCACGTGGAGTCTACAGCATAAAAGAACACCAATGTTGTTCCTTTGCTTAGCCACTCCTTTTAGCTGGGATTTCCTTCTTTTCCACCCCTGTTTGCCTGGACAGTTTACAAGGAAATGAGAGATTCTTCCTCTTTAGACTCGAACTAATCTATATTCTGGCCCTTGAGTGCACACTTTGATTTGTCAGTCTCATTAGAGTTTCTTACAAGGAGATGTATTTGGCTGTGTAGTACTCTAAGCCTTGACCTCTCTTGTTTGCTCACTAATTGCCTATCAGCAAAACCTCCTTCTGTGGAAAGACTGAAAATCTATTGCCTTATGTACTTCAAAAAACTCTTCTTTGTTCTTAGAAGTGTTCATGGTTAGTGGCATCCAGGGGTGTTAAACACAGGAGTTCAGTGCTAAGAATAGTATCTGATTTGAATATCAAGTGCCTTCATGGAAGAGGAGAGTTTCCTGACTAACAGTTAATCATGTGTGTGTTCTGACTTTCATGCCAGTTTTTCTTGCATGGCTTTAAACTGAAGATTTCTTTATCAAGCAGCAGATGTCTTAGGAAGTGTGGCAGTAATTAATAGGGAATAGCTTGAAATAAAGCAGTTAATGTTGACTTGTTGGAATGAAGATTGCAGGTAGAGAGGAGATGCTTATTCTTGGGAACTCTCCAAGGAGGAGGAATGAGATGGGTAAGATGGGAATGAGTTACCAGATGAGTTGCCATCTCTTGTTCTGAAGCTCTGCTAAAATGAAATCGTTCACAGATGATTAGAAGCACTTTGTTACTGCTGCAATGCTTTTTGTACTTATTGCTTTTTTTAGCTGTTGACCATGAGAAATGGCAATCAAAACCTTCTTGTGAGAGTGGGAAAACTTGGGTCTTGAACAGATTAGTGTTAGTACAAGGCTGGTGTGTGCTTGGAGGCTGCAAGCGTGATGTTCTGCTTGGCTATGGAAGAAACTCTTCTGTCATTGTGGTGTCACAAATAGAAGGAGACAACTTCTTGTTCAAAGTAACATACCATGAAAGGGGAGGTGATATATGTGTGTAAAATGTCATGCCATGTGCATGTTCTGTGGTTTATCATGGATTTGCCTCTGTTTCTGCAGTGTG
Organism: Urocolius indicus; assembly: GCA_013401255.1. Classification (NCBI taxonomy): domain Eukaryota; kingdom Metazoa; phylum Chordata; class Aves; order Coliiformes; family Coliidae; genus Urocolius; species Urocolius indicus. The sequence continues at coordinate 67,988 of WBNH01002176.1, forward strand.
GTACAGCTGGGTAACACTGGTCATCTGACTTGTATCCCAGTGAGCCCCATGAAACAGAACACATGACTCAAAGGAATTAATACAACCTTTGCGTTTGTCACAGTCCTTCAGGATTAAATAAGCAAAACATAAAGCTTCCAAAGCAAATGCAGGCTTTGAAAATCAAGAATCCTCTCTATGTTATCTTAGGTCTTAAAGGCACATATTCACCATCTGGTTAAAATCAGTCTGGTGTGCAGTTTGGATCGTTCTGACACAGTGTTTTCCACCTTCTGAACTGCCCGTGGGACTTGCATCTTGAGTACAATTGTCACAGATCCTAAAGCTGCCTTTCCACACACCTGAGAGCTTGTTATTGAGATTTATGTGAGATCTTAGGAAGAGGCTCTTTTCTGTGAGGGTGATGAGGCTGCAGGATAGGTCTCCCAGAGAGGCTGTGGCTGCCCCATCGCTGGCAGTGTCCAAGGGCAGGTTGGATGCAGCTGGGAACACCCTGGGCTGGTTGAAAGTGTCCATGCCCATGACAAGGGGCTGGAACGAGATGAGCTTTATGGTCCCTTCCAAGCCATTTGATTCTAGCATCATTGTCCCCGTTATCACTGCTAGTGCTTGTGCTTTTCCCCAGCACAGACTCAAGTCATTGCTGACGTGTCAGATGTCTTAAATGAAGCAAGAATATCCCTGAGTACAGTGGAAACACGAGGTGCAGAAACAACTCTAAATGAGATTAAGTGAGTGAATGTTGCATTTCTTTCAGCAAGTTAAGGTTCTCTGAATTAAGAACTTCTTGGAGTCACAGTTAAAATGATTACTGCTGTATGCCAGCTGAGCAATGTGCTCTTAGAACACCTACTGCAAACTCAGTGTGTGTTAAATCTGACTTAAGAAGTCTACATGCTACTGAAAAGTTTTATGTTCCATAGTCATAAGATAAATATCAACATATTTTTACAAGGGCACAATTTGAACCTCACTGGGCAGGAGTTACTTTGTTCACAGTTTCTGCCTGCTAGCATGGTAAGTATATAGTTTCCTTATAGTGTGTAAGTGTACTGTTCTGAGGAAGACTGGCCATCAACTTCTGAGTGGACTTAGAACAAGTTTCCTCCTACTTGGTTATTTCTCTCAAATGATCTCTTGGTGATTACATAACAAACACCTGTAGCTTTTATCCTTCTTTCCCCTAAACACACCACACTTATTCCTTTGACTTTGTCATCTTAGAGCAAAGCATGTGTTCTGCTTTAAAGGAGCTTAATGATTATTTTTTTACCCCTAACCTACCAGCAGGAATGGAGAGAAGGAAGGTCCATGCTGGAGCAGAAGGGGCAGCGGATGCCATTTGTCATTTTATTGAGTGCTTTGTGATTATAAAAATACTGAAATTGTTTTCAAATGGATCTTTTTTTGAGCAAGCATAACCAAAACCTTACACAGCAGACTTTGCTGCATGCCAAAGTGAGAGACTTGAGCTTACAGTCGTGCTTTTTCCAAGGAGAGGGCAGGAGGAATTTCACATGGGGAAGCCAGCTGTTAAACTTGCATGCAATTAAACTCAATGAAGCACTAGATAAGTTCCTCTCTGCCTTAAGTTTATTGCTTGTGACCAGGCTTAATGGCCAAGCAAGATAACACACAAAGAAAGAGGCCAAGCAAGATATCACCAACTTTTGTGTCTCTTTGTCTTTCTCTGAGTCATCAATGTGCATTTACCAGGACATCCACTGACAGTTTTCAAGTCTTGTATGTGAATGGTTGTGTTATGAAAGCTGACACGAGGGTGTGTGTAGGTTAGAGTCTTTCAAGATGAATTAATGGAAGTTAGAGGACAGAAATGTATTAGTAAAGAAGGGTGACAAGTAGAAAAGCTTAATCCTGAAAACACTTAAACTGTGTGGGAGATGGTAGCGAGCACCTTAAACCAGTTTTTATTCTCTTTTTCTCTGCTGTTTCTCTTCAACGTATGGAAGAGCTCTGTATCTAATAATAGAATACATGGTTCCCATTACCAGTGCCTTAATGAAATACTATCTTCTAGTGAAACACAGCTTGTGTGCCTAATGGTGCTTTTATTGTCAAGCTTGAGTTGGTTTTACCCTGTTAATTGTAAAGGTAGCCTTTAAATCTAAACCCTGCTCTTGTTTCAGTAGTGTAACTGTAGATATGGACATGAATTCCTTTTCATTTGTATTTTACACTTAGAATAATGAACCATGGAATTTTGGTACCCTGGGTTTGTTTTGAAAGGTTCTCTTTTCTTGCCTGGGAAACTAGTTGGATTTATAGATCTATTAAGCAAGGTGAGCTGGATATTACACTATTCACAGTGATTTTTATATTCCTCAACTTGAAGTGACCTAGTGAGTTTGAAAGTAGCATAAAACTTGAGGCTCACATCTTAATACTTGATCTGCTGTGATCATGACCTGTTCACCTTTAGCTTTCATGGTGCTATATAATTCTCCTTCAAAGTTGCAAACATTCTCTAGCAGTGAGGCTGATTGATGATAAAATCCACTTGACGTAATCACCCCTCTAGAACGTGTGTTGTTTCTGGGAGATAGGATCTCCTGGATTTGTTATCTTCTGTTTGAGAGAGGACTCTGGTTTCTGATGTAATGTGGCTTTGGTGCAGATAAAATAGGCTCAGCATCTTGATTAGGAGCTACAGAACATAAGGTTCTTAAAAAGAAGGCAAAAGGCAGTTTCATGGTGTAGTTCCCATAAACATAAACTTTAGCTTGTCCTAAGATATCTGCCTTGACCTTGATGACCTCACAACCTCTGCTGGGAAGGAAGAGTCAAAAGACAGTCCCATTATTGTATTGTGGTGGGCAAATATTAGAGCTATTAGAGAGAACTGCTCTGCTTGAGCAAAAATTCTCAGAACCTACTCAGATTGCCAAGTAGTTTCAATATTTTAGTCCCTAAAGTTGTGGTTCTTTGATCTCACACAAGAGTTAAGACCCAAATAAGCTGTGCTACTGGCTTAGAAGCTATTTGCTGCATCTCAGGATTTAAAACTGTGACAGATATTAAGTAGGAGAGATAATTTAGGAATATAATCCCTGCAAGGGCTCTAGTAACCTGTGATGCTGTAACTGACTTCAGCCTTTGGTTGCACGTGTGAAGCTTGTTGAAAGGAAAGGAATCACTTTTATTGTCTGAGCCTTGTTCCATTAGTGATGCTACCTGAGCCTGTGTGTGAAGAGATTTGTGCCCTTTCAATCACAAAATAGCAACCAAAAGAGACTACCTTTCTTAAAAGTTTGTTTGGAAATGAGCTAAGCAAATGTGAATGGCTGGATGCAAAGAAATAACATGGGATCTGATGTTACGCTGCATGTGCTGCTGAAGATACGCTTCACTTAGTGGGAGGAATGTTGCAACACTGGGAGAGTCATAAAGCATCCTTTAAAAACCCAAAATAGCGTAGGAAATGCAATTCATTAGCTGAATTTTTACATCAGTTCTTAAAAGGCTGATTGACTTGAGTTGCAGAGGGTTCTAAGTATGTCTTGGGAGGGGGTTCCAGGGAGAAATCAGCAAGGGGAGGCTTTTTAAACCTTCACCTTGTCAGGAAAGGAGTCTGTGGCTCTTTGAAGTTTGCTTAAGCATCTGAATAATTTGACTTAAATGCTTTTATTTTTTTTTCTCCCCTTTTTTGTTTTCTTTCCCATCAGATTTCCTTTATATCCAAAAGGAGGGGAAAAGCTTCAGTTTGAATACGGAGTTTATCTTCTCAACAAAAACATAGCACAGGTTAGTACACTGAGATAACTTGTAAAATGTACACCTACTGTCTGCTTAGTGTCAGTGTAGCATGAATATGCATCTGCTGACTTGTGATGTTGTTCCCTGTGGCAAAAACCTGTGGCAAACCTCTGGAGGGATCCTTCAAAGCCTTGTCTTTACTTAGCTTACTGCTTTGTGCTCCAGACTTTCTCTTGTGGTGCTTGGAAAATGGCTTGCCCAGGTGATAATGGATCTTTAGTAAATGCTATGAGTCTGTCCATACTGNTTTGGAGAATGGCTTGCCCAGGTGATAATGCTATGAGTCTGTCCATACTGTTTAGGAAATGGTAAATGTTTTCTGGGGTTTTTATAATCTCTGTCATACCTGAAGATCCACTTGCATCATTCTTAGTGCTGCTTTACTTTTGCTGTGTAATTGCTTTAGTGTTTTATACTTAAAGTAAGAAAACACAAGCTGGAAAATCTTCAGTCTTGCCACTGAATGACTTAATATGGAAAAGAAAAGAGCCCTCTAGTTATGCTTTCCTTGCTCTTCATGTATTTTAAAAATCAGCCTTTACTTTGGCAAACCCATGAGAGTTTACAAGTTTGCAAACTTGTATTTGAGCTGTTAGTTATAACTGCTGCAAACTCATTTGGTGTGGAATTCAGAAAACACTCAATAAGCTGGTGTGCAAGAGATCAGGAGATTTCATTTAGATTGTTTCCCAGTGCTAGAACAGAGTCAGCTGCTCTTTATGCCATGCTTGGTAGATGTTTACTCTGAGGCAAAGTCTGTTATCCAAGTACTGCTTAGTTCCAATGCTGAACTATCTTGGCCATTAAAGTCTCTTCTGACAGATAATCCAAATCAGGTTTCCTTTGTTTAATCCCATAATGATTTAATATAATTTTGTATTTATGTGATGTCCTGTTTGCAAACTTATGTATTAAAAGGGGCAATGGGTGCAAGCTGGAACAGAAGAGGTTCCAAAGAAACACGAGGAAGAATTTGTTGGCTGTTGCGGTGAGGGAGCAGTGGCAGGGGCTGCCCAGCTGGGCTGTGGAGGCTCCTTCTCTGGAGACATCCCAACCCCAGCTGGATGAGTCCCTGTGTGCCCTGCTCTAGGTGCTGCTGCTCTGGCAGGGGGGTTTTACTGGGTGGGCTTTCCAAGTCCCTTCCAAACCTTAAGATTCTGTGATTATGTGTGACTGTATCCTTAAAGATGCACCTTTTTGTTTTTAATCGTGTTTCTAATTTGGTGACATAGCTCTAGAAGATGGAGAAAGGTATGTTGAGAACTCAGTCTCAGATTTGTGATGTCTATATCTGAGCCTATTCTCCATGCAGGTCCCCTAACTAAAATACTGACTAGAACTGAGGTAAAACCTTGCTTGAGGTGGAGCTCCACTTGACTAGAACATCCATTTCCAGCAGTAAGCATGCATCTAATGCAACCCCCCTGCAGAAGCAGCTCCCACCTAGATCAGGTCACACAGGAACGTGTCCAGGCAGGGCTTGAAGAGCTCCAAGGAAGGAGCCTCCACACTCTCCCTGGGCAGCCTGGGCCAGGGCTCTCTCACTCAAACACTGAAACAGTTGTTCTTGTGTTTCAATGGAACTGTTTGTCTTTCAGCTTCATCCCANCCTCGTGGCCATTGCCCACGAGGGCCTGTTGGTTAGTTTATTATCAATCAGCACTCCCAGGTCTCTCCAGCAGGCCAATCCCCAGCCTGTGCTGATGCATGGGATTACTCCTTCACACATACAGGACTCTGGCCTTGTCCTTGTTGAGTTTCCTCTCTGTCCAACTCTCAAGCTAGTCAAGATCCCACTGAATGGCAGCTCAGTCTCTGGTGAATCAGCCACTTCTCTGCACTCATTCATACTTCATCAATATCCCATTTCCCCTGCACACTTGCAGACACCTTACACCAGGAAGTGCCAAGAGATTTATTTAATTTCCAACAGAAATATGACATTTCAGTTTCTAACCTGTTGGTAAAGCTTGAAACTAGATTGGTCTGACAGTTTGATTGTTGAAAAATAACCTCTATTTTTAATGCTTAGTTAGTAGTTGTTTGGTTTATTTTTTCAGTTCTTTCTTCCACCACTTTTTTTTCCCCATTCCTTACCCCACATTGAAGTAAAGCTTTGGGCTCTTTTTTTGGGTTGTTTGTTTTTTGAACTTGGATTGCATTTACCATTTTCCAGCCTTCTGGTATCTTGCCCGTGCTTCAGTGTATTTTGGAAGATAACCTCCAATGGCTCTGAAATTACTTAAAGGCTAAAATATCTTAAAATGAAGTTAATCAAGTCCTGCTAATCTTGGAAATTCACTTAACCAAGCTGTTAATATAACTTAGACTGTGACTCTTTGTTGCTGGTATTATTAATGGCAGCCAGCTGTTCACACTTGACTTTTCATGGGGAAGACTAGTGAGAGAAAGGGATTAAATACCCTTTCTTTCAAGCTCTTTGATAGCTTTCTTTCTCCATTACTATCAAATCAATGCTTTCCTTAATCTCTGCTTATGTAAATACATTAGTTCATCCTTGAACTTGTGAGGCTTGATGCTGCTTGCTTTGCTTTTCAGCCTTTCATGGATTTGCTCCTACTTTGGAGTCTGACATTCAGTTACGTGATGCAAGTGCTTTGTGCTTCTTCCTTGAGCCCAAGTTGCCAATCTTTTCAGTTCTTGCAGTTTGGATTAGTTGACACTGTAGGATATTTTTTTATAGGAACTGTCACTGCTTCACTTGTTTCCCTGTTTTTGATTTCTCATCTCGGAGCTGTTACCTCCATTAGACCTACTGAGATCTGTCATCCTGGTTTCTTGTCCTTAAGGCCTATGAACAGTTGAACACGTGGTCATTCACTCATGTTGCCTTCCAAGCCCTTGCAAGTTGGTTTCTGAAATCATTGGCATGTGTTGAAACTCATAAAAGTAAATGAAGACTTTAAGTACCTATTTGTATTAAAAAAAGTTTCCACATTTACATGGGGTCTCTGGTGCTGGTACAAGTTAGAGCAGTCAGTGGCCAGACTTTGAAGTGGTTTGTACAACACCAGTGGTTCACATGTTAATGTTTCAGGTTTGTATGCTGTTGGATATCAAAACACAATAAAAGTAAATTGGGATTTTTTTTCAGGGTTTTTTACCATTTATCCCTAGAAACTATTGTAGTCACCTTTGGTTTTGATATCCATGGTCAAATCTTGAAGCTTTCTATAGTTCTGCCAAGGAGAAATTCCATTGTGACAGCAGAACAGGTAGATAACATGCAGAAATGGATGACAAAACTTCTGTACTCAGGAGCTGACTCGATCTAAAAGCCTGAGATGGTTTGAATCCTTTCTGTGTTCCTTTCGAGGCTGGAATGGGTTGAATGTAAGTAGCTTTTAGATCTTAAGGCTGCTTTGAGAGAAGATTCCAAATATGATTAGTTCATGTGAATATGTGAAAATTAATTAAGTTGGGATGGAGAATCCAACCTTTCCGCAAGCTCTTGACTGGCTTTTGTGAGTTGGGCAGACAGGAACCTCCTGAGGTTCACAACTGCTGGAGAGAGGCCAGTGCAGGGCTCCCGAGACACTGAGGGGCTGGAACATATGTGTGAGGAGGAAAGGCTGCAGCCCTGGGGCTGTTGAGCCTGGAGAAGAGAAGCCTGAGCTCAGGGGCACCTCAGCAACACTCACAAGGACCTAAAGGGTACTTAAAGGTCCTTAAAGGGTCAGGAAGTGACACTTTGTTGTGTGGTGGCCAGAAGCAGGACAAGAGTGTAAGGGATAGAGGCTGGAACACAGCAAGTGCCCCTGGCCCAGGAGGAGAAAGGCCTTTGGTGCTGAGGGGAGGGAGCCCTGGCCCAGGCTGCCCAGGGAGGGTGAGAAATCTCCTTCATGGAAGGTTTCCAAACCCATGTGGACATGTTCCTGTGGCCCCTGATTGAGGAGAACTTACTTTAGCAGGGGCTAAAGTCAGAACAGTCAGACTGTCAGAACAGTCCTGCCCTGGTGAGGCCTCATCTGGAGTCCTGTGTCCAGTTCTGGGCTCCTCAGCTCCAGAGAGACAGAGAACTGCTTGAGAGAGGCCAGTGCAGGGCCACCAAGATGATCAGGGACTGGAGCATCTTCCTGCTGAGGAAAGGCTGCGGGACCTGGGGCTGTTTAGTCTGGAGAAGAGGAGACTGAGCTCAGGGGGAGCTCATTCATAGTGACAAATATCTCACTGGTGGGTGTCAGGAGCTTGGGGCAGCACTTTTTTTCTATTGTGTCCAGCAACAGGACAAGGAGTGATGGGATGAAGCTGGAACACAACAAGTTCCATTTAAACGTAAGAACAAACTGTTTCAGTGTTTGAGTGAGGGAGCCCTGGCCCAGGCTGCCCCGGGAGGGTGTGGAGGCTCCTTCCTTGGAGCTCTTCAAGACCCACCTGGACACGTTCCTGTGTGACCTGATCTAGGTGGGAGCTGCTTCAGCAGGGAGGTTGGACTGGATGAGCTCTAAACGTCCCTTGTAACCCTGCCATTCTATGATTCTAATGTGGATTGATTGCTTGATCCTCTATGTGTGTTGTGGCAAAATTGGTGGTAGGGGTAACAGCACTGGAGTTTTAAGAGAAGAGCTTTGGTCTCCATCACCTCACTCAACCATTTGTGCGAATCTTGATCACTGTGGGTGAGAAACAAAGAACCCAGAAAAACGTGTTCCAACTTAAAGAAACACTTGAAAGGATTTGTATCAGCTTCTGTAGCTTCACAGGTTTTGTTTTTCCCCCTTTCACAATTCCTTGGGCTTCTGGCAGCAAGGGGAAATGTGAGGGGGGAAGAAGTGAGACTGAGTTGATATTAAGTAGAATTACTGAAATAAAAACTCTTCTAGAGATAAAGTGGTACTGTTTTGTAAAACAGCAGGATAATAACAATGAAAACCACATCTTGCACTCAGGAGAATTCAGCTGGAATTAGAAGCAGCTCAGTGCTAGCTCGGTAGAGCATTTATTTGGAGAAACTTGCTTTGCTGTTACATTCCGAAGTCAAAACAATGTGTGTTAATTCCGAGGGTTTGTAATAACTTCCAGCTGTACATGAGCACAAATTGTTTCAATCCCCATGTTTTCTGTTTGTAAAATTGAATCCCTCACGAAGTTCACAGAGTAGCTTTTAAAGTTGGATGATATTAGGTAAGGCTGTAAATTTCCAGGGAAGGTTTCAGCTCTTTCACTCTATCAGACCTACAAATGCATAATTTGGGTTTTTTTGAAAGGGAAATTAGTGACTTATGTCTAATGATACCAACCAAAGAAAACCATCACTGTCCTTCCAGAGCATTGTCAAAGGTGAGGTCCAACACAGTTGCTAAAAATGTGAGTGAATTGCTTCGTTCTCAGAAACATCAGGCACTGGGAGATCATTCAGTAGGTAACTGGACTCACAGATTCTCCAGCTGCTAAATTCTGGATGTGTGTGGAGTATCTGAGGAAGATGAGGCTTTAGTAGGAGTGTGAAATGAAGTGTTGCATTGGTTTTCAAAGTAGAGGAGTTGAGATTACACTGTGAAAGCCTCCTGTAAGCCTGGATGAGTATTAGGGACTGACCAATATGTGTTCTCATGGCCAAGGAGGCCAATGGCATCCTGGGATGGATGAGAAGGGCTGTGGGCAGTAGGTGCAGAGAGGTTCTGCTCCCACTCTGCTCTGCCCTCCTGAGACCACATCTGGACTATTGTGTCCAGTTCTGTGCCCCTCAGTTCCAGAAGGACAAGAAGCTGCTGGAGAGAGCTCAGTGCAGGGCCACAGAGATGATGGAGTGGAGCCATCTCCCTTGTGCTGAAAGGCTGAGGGAGCTGGGGCTCTGCTGCTTGGAGGAGCCTGAGGGGTGAGCTCATTCATGTTCCAAATCCATCAAGGATGGGTGTGAGGAGGCTGGAGCCAGGCTGTGCTCAGTGATGGCCAATGACAGGACAAGGGGCAACGGGGACAAGCTGCAACAGAAGAGGTTCCAAAGCAACACAAGGAAGAATTTGTTCCCTGTTGAGGTGAGGGAGCACTGGCAGGGGCTGCCCAGATGGGCTGTGGAGGCTCCTTCTCTGGAGACATCCCAACCCCAGCTGGATGAGTTCCTGTGTGCCCTGCTCTAGGTGCTGCTGCTCTGGCAGGGGGGTTGCACTGGATGAGCTTTCCAGGTCCCTTCCAACTCTTAAGATTCTGTGATTATGTGACTGTGAGTTGGTTTCTGTGGGTGATAGGCAAACACACAAGATGATATTACATGGTTTCTTTCCTGTAATGGTCGTTGTTTCTAACTTGTGTATATATGGTGTGTAGCCACTGAAGAGAGCATGACCATGTTGCTCATGAAACTCCTGGTTCCTTTAGGTACTCACGATGTTGTTTCTTGCCCAATATTTGACAGGCACTATTTCTCATCCAGTTGCAAGACAGCTCAGAGAGTGTATAATCACAATATAGCTGCAGAGTTCATTTTTTCTAGGCCTGGTCAGAAGGGGATTTACTGCAGCTGTGTTCTTGCACAGGACAGTCAACTTCTTTGCAGCTCTGAATAACAAATGATGCTTTGCTATTTTGGTCAGGCATGGAAGAGAGTAGAAGGTAATTTGTCTCTTAATCATCTGCATTTCTCATTCAGAGCCTCAGCTCAGCTTCAGCATAGAACCACAGGCCAGAATTCTGATCGCAGAATC
>WBNH01002177.1:0-57146 GCA_013401255.1 Urocolius indicus
CTCCCAGGGGTGATGTTAGATGTCTAAATCAGAGTGAGGCAGAGAGACCCTACTGAAATGTGATTTGGAACAAGTCAGCTATCTCTCGTATCTCACTTTTAGCCAAACTCTTGATTCAATGTGGATTTACTTAACATATATCTTTTCTTTTCTCTTCCAGTTACTATTTCTTCAACTGCAGAAAAAGGTAATTTTTTTTAACCTTTTTTTTTGGAAGATGTGAATAGTTTTGTTGCACACAAGTCTTAAGGGATGTGGAATTTAAATGTACTAGTTGATATGTAAGCTCTGTGTAATGAGTAAATTAGTGCTAAGAAACAAGGTAAATATTGTAAAGTTCAATCTGTTTAGCTTGTGGTGCCACAAGCCTGGGGTGATGACAAGACCTGTGAGTAACATGACCATGATTTAGGTTTGCAATATTTATAAATAAATGCCTCCTAAGAGCAGAAATAAAAAAGAAGAGAGAAGGAGCTGCAGCAGATCCCCAAGTCTATTTTCTGTTGAATCCTCAGCACTCCTTGTGAAAGGCTTCTGGAAGAGGAAGAATTGTTCTGCTGTTGGCTCGTTTCCAAACAGCTTTCCAAATTCCTCAGAACCCCATTCTTTATGACTGGTTAGGACTGTGCAAAACACAACCATTTCAAAGGTGGTTGCACATGGTAATTTTAAATTTCTAAGCCAAGTGGTTAGAGCCTTGTTTTGACAAATTTTACTCCAGTCTTCATGTTGGCTTTGGCAAGTGTATGTCGCAGTGGGTAGTACTTACAGAGATACTGTAAGAAACTGGCCAAAAAGTTCCAGCATATTTGCTCTTCTACTTCTTTTAATTGTGAACTAAAACTAATCTAAATAAGTATTTGATTCCAGAAGTACAAAGTACAGGTACTTTTATTAAAAAAAACTTTTTTTTTGTTGGGCTCATTTTTCTGCAGAAATATAAAGTATTGATGGGATATTTATTTGGGAGTTATTTCAGCTCATGGGGAGACATGAGTGGTACATTTTACGTATCTGTAGAGGGCTGTCAACAGCGTGTGTGACCACTGGTAAGAGGCTCCCAAAAAGAGTACAGAATTTGGAGCTGATCTAGCAGTCTTCTTCCTGGTGGGGAACATCCAGGAGAATACTGTGAATGGAAGGAATGTTGATGGAATCTGTACTCTTTCATCTTCTTATGAAGGGGTGAAAGAGTGGGAAAATCTCCAAAATAGACTGTAAGCCACCCAAGATGGGAGCTGTGCCTTACTGTGGAACTGTACACCCCATGGCACAGGTGATCATCACCGACACTTCACAAAATGCTGCAACTGCCGCCGTGTTCTACTATTCACCTATATAGTAATAAGTTTTACTTTACTTCTTCCAGAAAGGCAAGATCCATGTTTCAAATAAGGAAACCTGGCAGAGCAATGATCTTGGTGTTGCATAGTCAGATCTCTGGCTTTAATACAAATGTGGTGCCTGTCATACTTGAAGCAGGTGCTTTTAAAGAAGAAAAATGCTTGATTAATTAATGCCACTGACAGTGTCATTGAAACCTGACTGTTAGGCTTTTAATAGCTGTCACCTGCATTCTTCTTGCACCTGCAGTTTTAAAGCATGTCATAGGCATCCTGTATGCAGGAATTTCATTACCATGGAGGCTGATCTTTAAAATGAGAGGTGAAATCTTCCTTCCTTCATTTGAAATGAAAGCTATCATAATTATAAAGTTCTTAAAAGCTAACTCAGAATATCCAGGGAGTAACATCAGAAGACTCAAAAGGCCAAAGCACCAGTAACATTTCTTTGTAGATCAATAGTGTGCATCTTCGCAAATACATTTTGCTCCGTATTTCAGTGTAGTCTGTTAAAATCCTTTTATTCCAGCACTTCATTACAACTTTTCTTTAAATCAGTGGCGATTTCTTCACTCATTAAGGCTAATTATTTCTTTGTAATTTCATATTCTTGTCTAGATTTATATCCATTCGGATAGGGGAATAAAGTCAACTCTGGATCTCTCTTAACAATATAACATGAATCTGTTATGTGTTATTATCTCTCTGTAATCTGACTCTGTCTTGGAAGGAGTATTACAAATGATTCAGAACAGGATATTAAGGGCAAATCTTAGGAGGGCTTAGCATATTTTAGGAGGATTCTAAGAGCGTGTCATAAGACGTTTTCCTCTTGAGGGCATAAATTACAGTCTAATTTGCATCAGTAAAGAGCAGTGACTTCACTTGGTCACATCATGGCACCAAGAATCCTGGATTTCCTTAGCTTAGCCAGGACTTCCTCATGACTCTCAGCCTGGCTAAACTGGCAGATATTGGAGTTTAAGATTTTTGACCTATTTTCTGTATAGCATGTAATTACAAGAAAATGAGCTCAATAGGAATGAAGCTGAGTTATATTTGTACTGGAAACTGATGCAAGATGCTTCAGGAAGTAGTCTACAGAGGAGATGCTGCTACCTAAAATGGTGGGTAGACGGACTGCTCAGGTAAAGCTGTCAAAAATGGTATTTTCCCTCCCTCTTATTTCTTGGAGAGCACCAATGAGACAGATACCAATAACTGCAGAAAGAGTAGCAGCATAGCAGTGGGAGAAGCAGCAAGAATGTAACTGGGGGGCCCCACCACAGAATGGACTGTTGATTGCAGGCTTGTTCTGTTCTAGGCTGGGTGGTGCCAATCGCTGGAACAGCTGTGAAATCTTGCTCTCCCTTGAGTTGATCCAGTTTGGCTACCTAGGACCAGCCCTTGGCTTTTAACAGTGGTGAAAGATTGCAAGATCTCAGATGCTGCAAGAGTTAAAGAGCACTTCAACAGGTGCCTCTTTCGAGTAAATGCAGTAGCACTGGCACAGCTTGTACCCTTGCTGCAGCGAGCCTCAGTGCCTGTGTTGTTGGGACATTTACGGCCTGTAACAAGACTGAAGTTCTGCAGTTTGAAGTATTGTGTGTGTGTGCCAAAAATAATCTCTCAATATGAATTTCAGGGGTAATTTTTATGATCAGAATAGAATTTCTTACTGTGTATAAGATAGTTTTGCTGTGCCCTGCCTTCCCCTGTATCTCAGTTTCTCTTCCCTTCTATTCCACACCTCTCACCCTCATCTCCCCTGAAGCTTTGGTCTGTGTAGCTGATTCCACTCTGATTTTGTGTCTATTTCTTCTCTTTCCCAAACCATTTTCTCATGCTTTAATTGCTCAACCACGTTATGTTGAATGTGTAATAGTATGTTTTTAATAAAAGATAATTTCTAATTATGCAGTGCCCTGTACAATGATACATGAGCTCTTTGAATTCTTTCAATGAGTTCTGTCAATTTTAGGATGGCTTTAGAAAAAGAGTTTGCATCTTGCATTTTCAGCCAGCTTAACAGTTGAAAATTTGCCAAATCAGTAAGGTTGAAGGAGTCAGAGGCAAAGGTTAAAAGCATAATTCTCTGAAGAAAGCTGAAATACAGTTCGTTTCAGCTCTCCACTGTAACAAGCAATGAAAATCCTGAAAGAGGTTAAATTAAGATCATGTCTTCTGTGACAGTACACAGGCATATTCAGAGCTGTTGGAAGTTGCAAATTTTTGAGCCTGTTCGGCCATCCATGAAGTATGTCAGATGGCTTCTTAAAGGAGTCTCTTAAGAGCACGAGAAAGTAGGTCAAGTTTCCTTCTTCCTGAAACTGAAGATAGCATAAGTGAAGATAATGTAAATATTTAGTGTGACTTCTTTTCTAAGGCTTGCTGTTTTGGTACAACCAATCTGTTTCCTCTTGACAAGTGGTAAAAGAAACTGTTCAAGGAAAGAAGATTGAAAGAAGCTTCCTGGGTCATAAGGTCCAGGTCTCTGGTCTTTAAGCCAACCGTATCACACAGACCCACACATAAATTAATTGAGATCCCTAATAAACCCACTCATGTTTTGTTGCCACTGTGACTATAAAAGCAGGACCCTTGCAGATTATATTCCTCTGATAATTTGAAAGAAGATAATCAGCCAGTTTTTAACTTGTGGCTAGCCCTTGTCTTGGAGTGCAGTCCTCTAGAAATCCGCAGTTTGGAGTTTCTGTGTCATCGATGACCAGTGCCTTCTACAATGGCTCAATACTGGGCTGTTTCTATTAGAAGTAGAAATTCAATTTGATTCTTTAAGTCAGTTATCAAATACTTCACTGTAATCTAGAATGGAATTGTAGCGTCTTCTTTATCTAAGAAAGTTACTATCTGACATGCCATGGGCAAAACTGTATTCAGTTTGGAGTTTTTTTGCAAGTCTGTTTTGGAATCATATGTGAAAGCATATTCTTTCTTTGAGGAATAGCAACCATCACATTTGGTGGTTTGAGGTTGTTTAGGTTTTATTTTGTTTTTTATTAAGTGATCACTCGTAGAATGCTAAGTCTACCAGGGAAAAGGGTTTAATATAACTTAATTTTAGGGGATTCATAAGCATAGTAGTTTAGCCTTCATCAAAGATCAGTGATTTTATTTCTTGGGTTTTTTTTCAGCTATATTCACCAAACTCTTTGTGTTTTATTGCAGTTGTCTACCTTGTGGTTTTTCATCTGTCATTTTTCATGTTTGTATGGTCCTATTGGAAGACAATTTTCACATCTCCTGCATCTCCCTCTAATGAGGTAAATATAACGTTAGAAAAATGTCAGTGCCTTTTTTATAAATAGCTGAACTGTTCACAGTGATGAAACTTCTTAGCAGTACTGCATGATTCACCTTTCCCTTCTCATTAGCTAAAATAGAACAGCATGACAGTGTATCATGAATGAAAATGATCAAGTTAATCTTAAAATACTGAATACTTTTTGTAATGACATTTCCTTATATGAAACATACTTTTAATTCATTACAACTTTGATGGTCATTTTCAGTGCTTTCCTATAAGTAGCTTGCTTGAAACATGTTTTTTTTTTTAAAAAAAAAAAACTGATCGTGTCAGCATTTTTATATTTCCATTTTAAGCAGTTTTGACCTTTGTTTGGGTAAGAAAAAAATTAAGCAATATATACTTCTAACCTGGACGACTGGACCACTTAGTAGTAAAGTCAAGGGTTAATGTTTAGGGACAGTTGAGAAGTGAATTCATAAATGAGTGTTATATAATGGCAAAGGAATGCCTCATGACTGTAAGAAGTTTTGTTTTGAAAAAGAACAGTAATAATTACAAATAAGACTGACATGAATTACCTTGTTTTCTATTTTCTCTAAGATATGTGTATGTAAGGATTAAATCCTGGCACCAAATTTAAAATACTTCACTTCCTTTACTTGGTTTAATAAAGCTTTTAAATTGGCTGAATTGTTTGGGCTTTGCTTGCTCTATGGGAGTCAAATTTTTATTCTATTTTTGGCAAGATTGACTTTCGGTGCTAATGTCAACCTCGAACGTTTTTGAAAAGAGTTAAATCTGCTTCCAAGGAAAAGCAAACGCTGCTCTGCAGTGCTTAATTATGACTTACGGATCTGTATCCTAAAAGTACAGAATATAAAGGGTGGGGGGGGAAGCTAAAAACTGTTGTGCTTTTTAGCTAAGCAAACAAGTAGTACCAAATTAGTAAACCTAAAAATTCAAAGGGACTTGTCTTCAGGGTGGTTTGTTTTGGCTTTATCTGGGATGGTTCTGCAGGAAAACAATAAAGTTAGCCAGGTTAGCTAATGAAAAATGGTTGCAACTGTGTTATTCCTTTTTTATTATTCCTTTATTCCTGTGTTATTCTTTTGTAAAGCTGTATGAACTAGAGCTGCTCATAAAGCTAATGCCTAGCAACTTGTACTGCCTGCTTGGATTCTTCAGTAACAGAAAAATTCTGGCAGTGTTTATCCTGTAGTTACAGTAATGTTGTAGCAAGTTTGTTATATTCTCTGAGTGAAATTGATGGTTTGGGCATATAATGTGTGATAAATATTTCCTATATCAAGTGTGAGGCTAGACCAGATTGAAAACCATTTTCTTCTAGCTTTAAAAATAAAAGAAGGAAGGGGAAAAACCCCGCAACAACAAACAAAATCACACACCAAAACCACAAAAAAAAATGAACAGATGAAAAACCACCACCACTTTTTATCTTTCTGGGCAAGTCCCTTCTGTTCATATACTAGTGAGTAATTTATGCTTGTTATGCTTAAAAACAAAGCTTGATTTCAGAATCTCCCCATTGTATGAGTGTAAATGTATATATTTTTAGTCATTCAAATTAGCCATTCTTGCAAAACAAACAGCATCCTGTGATCTTACTATTGAACTAAAAAAAGATTTTGCAGCTGCTGTTGTCTTAGTGTAATCCCTGTGCATTTGTCATAAGGAAGAACAATCAACATTATACGAGATCCAGAAAGAGGAAGGAAACAAAGAGAGTCTTTCTGTTTTCAATAAGAATTGCTGCAACCTCAGTGGAAATTTTGTTAGCTGTGTGGTAACAGACAACTTTTGATGTCTTTGAACATATCCTGCCATTGTACAAAGAGACCATAGTCTCATGACCCTATTAATTTCTGAAACTGAAACAGAAATAAGGCTCTTTGGAAAAAATGAAATCCTATGTAAGATATCTGGAATAATATTATGAGGTTAATTGGACAGATTAGAGAAGCTTTGAATTTTATTATTTAGTTCCTTTTCTGGCATTAATGGTTTGCCATAGAAATGTCACCTAGAAGTAGTATTTCACGTTTACTGCAACCTTTGCTTGATTGCAGGTCATGGAGACAGACATTGGGTCACCTAGTAGACTCAGCAGGGCAGTAGGGAGGAAGGCATATTTTCTGACTGTTTGTGGGCATCGTGCTTCAGATCTGTCTTTAAACTTTTGATGTGAGCATCAAAATGATGTTTTCACTCATGTTTTCACATTTGAGTAAATCTCTGTCTTACTGATTAAGATTTAAAACTAGGTCAAACTCTTGGTGATTATTGCAATGTTAAAACTTTAATTTCACTCTCTCATAAATTAATTTCTGATTAGTTTCTGATTATTTAGACTTCTATTATGTTTAATGTTTCACCCTTGCACAGTAGATGGGCTCAGTAATTTGGATAATAATATATGTAACAGGAGGCTTAACTATGTTCTGTGAGATACAAGACAAGTTGTTTGCATTCTGGGTTAGGAAATGACAGAATTTGCAGCAATGTACTGCTTCCTCCTTTTTGTAAGTGGAATCTTCATTGTTGCTTACTCACTGACCGTAATCTAAAAGAGGAAAAAGTATAGTATGAGAGGAAAATCCATGTAAACTAATCATATACGTGTTCTTGGTAGGAAAATATGGTAATATTAAACCACACTATGCCAAATTTTGTTCCAGCTGCACACACAGCACTTTCCACTCACTACTATGAATACTTTGCCTATGTGTGCTCATAAAAAGGGCTCTTGTAGTCCATGCAGGAAGCTCAGAGTTTAAAGTGCTTTGGAACAGAAAAACACTGAAGGAAATAGTGAGTCCAGCCTCTATTCCATGGGGGCTTGTCAGCACACTGGGTTATGCGGAGCTTAATGGTAAAGCTCATACCAAAGTAACTGTTCACAAGTGAGTAAAAGCTCTCCAGGTTCTTTTAGTAAAGCTTTACATTTCACTGAGGCTTCAACAGGAATTCTCCTCATGATTTACTCAGAATTCCAACTATCAAACTGTACAGGCTTTGCTGAAAGTTGCTTTCTCTACAGCTTATGGATTTTGAGCTTATGGATTTGGGAGTGCTATGACTACTCCCAAGTAAAATTCCAGTTAAATTCTTTCAACTTCGGTGCTTAAGCCATGAATCCGCCTCTCCTCTGGTTTGTACCTGTCTCTAAGAGAGAGGAAGTAGGATAAGAGAACTTTAGTGTCCTGTAACAGCAAAGGACTGTTGCACTTTGGTATTGTTTGCAGATCACCTAATTTACACTTACCAGGACTTAAAAAAAGAAAGATTGCACCTTCCTTAAACTCCCAGTCTCTGCCTGCCTTTGTTTTGAAGAGAAAATGCTGTAGGTAACGGAACAGAGATAAAGACTATTGCCTTTAAAATATGCCCAGGACCATCATGGAGTTTTAAGCATCTCCTATAATTCGTATAGCACTCTTTTTTTTTTTTTTTCTTCCCCTCTCTCTGTGGAGCTTTTTGTGTCAGTGGGTGAGAACTGTCCAAAGACACAGGATTAAGATACAAAGGAATCCTTTCCTTGGAGCTTGACTAGAACACAAAGTAATAATTTATTCCCTTCATTCCGTTTTCTCCCTCTCTCCTAGTTCTGCTTGTCAAAAGCTGATAAAGAACAATACGAAAAAGAAGAGAGACCAGAATCCCAGCAGGAGATTTTAAGAAGAGCTGCTAAAGACTTGCCTATCTATACGACAACAGCATCAAGAGGTGGGATATAAAAGAGAATTCTGTGCTTCTGAAACTGCTGGTTCAATTCAGTGAAATTCATTTGATATCTCTGAATGAACAATCCATTAGGCACATATTGCAAAGGCCATGACCTTGTTTTGTCATTTGTTTGGGCTGAGGGTTTTTTCCCCCAGAGAGAAACTGGAGTCCTTTGTCTAGAGATCTCAATATGTAGCTAGTATTTGGAATGCAAATAACACAAACCTCTTCTAGCAAGCTGATAGATGACAACATTTATCTCTAATGATGCCTATAAAAAATAAGCACAGCAAAGAAATGCAGTTAATAGAGGTAGAAACAGAGAAATTTGAACTTTTTACTCAATTTTATGATGATTTATATCTCACTTCTAAACTTTTCTTTCTGAACTGTATCAGTTCTGTAGAAGAAACATCTAGAATTTAAGAATGAACAAGTGTTCTTTCATTCCTATCTGAAATTCAGTACAAAGCTAGTTATGAGTTATTTCTGTATTTGACTTTAATCCATACAGGCATTTTTATTCCAACTTATATATGAATGTTCTGGGAAACTGCTGTCTTATACATATGTATATTATTTTAAAATCTAGCTTTCATATATGTATATATAGCTGTTTCTCTTTCTTGAAACTAGCAACCCTTGTAGAGTTTTCCAAAAACCATAAACTACTCAGAATAACCATTACCAAAGTTTACTGTGACTTTCCAAACAAAGTCTGAGGACACCTGGCTTTTTTGAATACAAACCTCTCTTTCAGGAATCCCAGTCTTAAGCTCCTGGAGTGGTCTGGGAAGCACTTGCCAGCTCTTAACGGTTCTGCTTAGCTGTAGGTGTTGGCTTTCCTCCTCCTTTCAAACTGCCTGTGCTAGTGTCTTATTTCCATTGAGGAGAGCCTGAAGGCTTGTTTAAAAATATCCAGTAAAGATGAGGAAGAGCTGACGTACTAAACAGTCTACTAGACCACTGTTTGCTGAAGAGGACAGGGAAAGATATGCAGAAAGCTGGCTTGCTGAAAGAATGTAGTTTCACAACAGGATGCCCAAGTACCCTGCCCAGAGGTGAAAGACAGCAAGTGGTAGGGGATTGGTGCTAGAGGATGAAGGATGGGAAAACTGGGGAGCAAAATAGTAAATGGAAATTGACTTGGTACAGTACTGATCCATGAAAGTGTTTGAAATACTTTAATGTGTTATATTTCTTAAACTCAAAAGTACATACTGTAGGAGACAAGTCACACAAAGGCCTGGGAGAACAGGTATGGCAGGGGAGTGCAGGAAGCTCTTTAACATTCAGTTCATCCTAAGGGGGAAGACCTGTGTAAAATTAAATGAATTCTAATGACTTGACCTTTGCCACTTGAATGCAGCAATCAGATACTGTGATCGGTGCCAGCTAATCAAGCCTGACCGCTGCCACCACTGTTCTGCTTGTGACATGTGAGTTGCTGAATCTGAAATGATGGATTTTTTCTCTCCTGTGGTCGTTGCTTTAGTATGTTCATGTCTTCAATGTGTCAGCCCTTGCATATCATCAGCTTTTGCTATTTGTTCCTCTCTCAGACCGTCAGTACTTGGATTTCATAAAGGAGCAAAGTTCCTTCTATTGGTGTGATATTATTATTGCAGCCCCATTGTACAAAGTGTCAGAATTTTTTATAGATACTTGCTTGTAGCTTTGTAAAACAGTGCTTATATTAAAAAATAAAGACATTTAAAAATTAAAACCCAGGGACTGAAAGTTAGGAAAAGCAAGTCTGAGACAGCAGCACCAGCAACTGCTTATTGTAGAACCTTTCATTGTATCTTGCTTCTGAGGCCTTGAAATAGATGTATGCTACTAATAATGCTAACAGTCTTTATTGCAAAGATTGACAGTATAATCACAGGCTTTAATCATTTCAAAGACATTACTGCTATTCCCTAATTTCATTCTGAATCACTAGAAAATTCTGTAAAGGCACTGAAAACTGAGGCTAAGAGTGAGACTTCAGTAGGCTGAGCTTGTGGAAATCTAATTAGCTTAAGAATCTAATATACATCTTTTAGATAAAATCAAATTTATTAACAAAGACAGTGAATGTCTGTGTGTCTGAAATAACTATTTATCTGTCCTTAAACTGGAAGAAAATGACACATGGACTGTTCGCATTACCTGCTGTGCTGCTCTTTTCCTCAATTAGCTTTAAAAAACAAACAAGCAACAAACAAACAAACAAAAAGGTAGTAAAAGTAGCCCTTACCTAAGCTTACTTGGAGTCAATGCCAGGCTAACATCCTTTATCCTTTAGATTTGTTTTCTCTCAACATGCAGAGAAAACTAGAACGGCTGCATGAACCATTAACGATCACTGTGTTAATTTAAGTGACTCTTAAGTGAATCTCACTTTGTCGTTTTGGGTAAATGTATGGCTGCTATAATGCAGAGAAGTGGCATGATTGAGAAGGACTTGAAAAAGTGGGGTACAATACTTCAAAAAAAATTTTAAAAAAACCTTAAAACCTGGAGAAGCTAAAAGGATGTGTCTTAGAAAGAAAATTTTTTTTTTTTTTTGCTTTAACTTACTGGAAATTATCTCTTTCAGATGTGTACTAAAAATGGACCACCACTGTCCATGGTAAGTTTAAATACAAAAGCAAAAATCAGTATAATACTGATGAATTAGATCCTGCAACATTAATGAGATGCTACTTCAAAAATGCAACTTTGAAGTAAAACTTGATTTTCACAAAACTTCTTCACTTCTTATGAAAATAAAGTATTTTCTTAATGTGTGTTGCAACGTGGAGCTGTAGGCCCAGTAGCCCAAATCATCCAGTGTCTCCTTATATAGAGAAACCTTGGTGTTAATGAGACCTGTGAGAATGGTGCTTCTTCCTTTTGTCTAGTTTGGTATCATTACCAGGAGAGGAGATATCCACTACACTGTGAAAATCAGTTCCCGCTTCTGTATGAAACATAAGACCCACTCAAACAGTTACTATTCTGCAGTTTGTAGTCACTCGTAGTCAGGAAAAATATTACCTGCTGTCACTATAAAAATACTGCCATAAGTTATTGAGTTGAAGGTAGTTTTGTAACCAAAGCAATGTCTGCAGAAATAGATGGAGAGGTTGGTATTCTCTTCTGTGGTGGCTGCAGGTAGTGCATAGTGTGTGAGACGCTTCCTATACAGACTCCATGTATCATATGCTTTGCCAGCTCATGTCCTGTCCTGTAGAACTCTGTGGGGTGCAAAATTTCTGTGAGAGACCCAGATCATTTGGCCCAAGGAAAGAGACTTCATTCAAAATAGTGGCTTAAAATTCTTCTGAAACACTAGTGTCAGGCTGTTCTGGACATACCACTGACATACATGTGTTATGCTCTGCAAAAGCTGAATGTATTGGTTTTATTTTGGGTTTTTGTATATCATAGTAACCTCCTTCTCTTTCCCCTTCTTCTAGGGTGAATAATTGTGTGGGATTTTCTAACTACAAGTTCTTCCTTCTGTTTTTAATGTATTCCTTACTGTACTGTCTGTTTGTTGCTGCTACAGTCTTGCAGTACTTCATAAAGTTTTGGACAGTAAGTTCTAAGGGGGGTTTTTGTTGTTCATTTGTTTAATCCTGCATGTGGGGGCTGCATCAGCATGTTGTCACTCACCATTTACTTTGTTCCATAGTTCATTAGCATTAAGAGCATCAAAGTGACTGAAGTGGGAACATCTTCCAAATATTAATGAATTAAATTTATTACACTGCCCAGGATGAGTAACTAGGGGAAGAAGTTCAATGAGGACACTGCAATTTCTCCGCTTCATCAAAATTGAGTGGCACAGCTCAGGTTTTTGGGTTTATTTTAGACTATTAGATATAGATATGTAGATACAGAAAGAACTGGCTATTTCAAACAATTATATATGTGTGTATGTGTGTGTATACATAAAAATACTAACAAATATGAAATATAAATAACAATTTTGTACATTCTTAGACTTGTCTATGGATAATCTGCTACCAGATAAGGCAGATGAATTTCTTGGGAACTGACCAAGCTCTATTTTGGAGTCCCTACTTAGGCAGTATCTGAACTTTATCCTAGTGGTTCTTATCGATCTGATCTGAGTAGAACGCTAAGACATGTAACAATACACATCTTTCTTGCAATTAATCAGTTGTCAAATGATCGATACACATACATGCATTTTAGTAGATGTAACAGCACTTGCACAAAGACCAACCATCCTTGTATGTCAGTGTTACATTCCTCCTATCAGTTTTGTTTCAGTCACATTCCAGGCTGAACTGGGGATCTTCTGGTGGTGTTCTCTTTCCTCTCCAAAACCCTGTACCGTGCCTTCTTGTCTCGAGGCAGAAGAGCTAGGGTCAGAATTCCCTTAATCAGTTTTCATTAATTAGCATGGGAAAAAATATTGCAAGGGGAAGTCTCTCGGTCACATCTTTATCAGTAAATAATAGCACACATTTCTTAGATGCTGGTTGCTGTCAGAATAAACGGGAAAAGCAGTCATTATCTGTAGCTGTAGGAATAATCTTTATTGATAGACAAAAGTGACACTGCCATGTCAGGATAAGAGAAGCTTGATCATGTATTCAGAATAGCTATACTTTGAGATGATTGGTATTAGACAAGTAAGATAAATGGTGCAAAAAGTATGTTTATGTTCATCTAAGCCTATGAGTCTGATCTGCCCAGGTATCATGTTTCTCTTAGTCTGTCAGTTCTGTAGAATAGCCTGGTAAGCAAAGAACTATATGGAAATTGAGCTGTCAGTATTGTGTGAGGTGAAAGCCATAGATGTATTTATCAGTCATAGCTGTGGCTTGACAGATACTTCAAATGAAATGGTCTGATTCTGCTGTTCAGTCTTGCTTGACTGTAAATAGTTAACTTTAAAATTTGTGAATGTGCCACTCCCAAACATCTGCCAGGCTGCTTTCCAGTGCTTTGTATACAATTTCTAATTAAACTGTAGATGCACTCTTACATATTTACCAGTCAGTCCTTGAGCAAGTAAAAAACAATTTGCTTTGTCACCTCACTTCATAAGAGTTAGTGCAACAAAAATCAGCAGGACATCTGACCACAACGAACACTTACTACCAGCATTTGCAGTAAGGCTCTTCCAGAGTCTATCAGACACAATACTGAAGTGGACTCTTGAACAGAGGAAGTAAACTTAAGAGGGATTTTTTTTTTCTTAATGATTTAGTCATCAAAATGCTTCCTGCAAGAATGGGCTATTTCTGAAATGTGACAATAGATAATGTAGTTATGTGCTTATGCTTCTTTATTTCATTGACCGTTACTTCCAAGACAAAATCTGGTGACACCATGATCTTACTGTTAGAGCAGGTCTCTGACTCACTTTACTCATATTAAGTCAGTCATTCCACAAAGCTCATATTGCTCTGACATTATAATAGCCTGATTAAAGTAGACTTACAGAAAGAGATGGCAGCCCCATAATCTTGTAGGCTTGAAAAATTTAGTATGTTTTTAGTATTTAAACTTTTAGGCAAGTGCTGTTGACTGCAGAGTAGAGTCCTGGAAACTTCTCTCTACATGTGTATCCAGATCAGAGCAGGGTACTGATGACACACACTGTCTTTGAACTGTGTTGGTATGTTACCAATACTCAGCTTTGCTACAGCATCAGATTACCGTTTTGACATTTTCTGTTGAGGCTCTCTAGATGATGGGTTTTTTCCCGTCAAAGCTTGATTATCAGAAATGTTACAGAATGCCTTCAGAAAGTAGTGTTTCTCTTTTTTTGCTTAATATAGATGTTTTCCACATAAATTGTGCAACAAACTGCTGTATATATCTGGTGTTGGAATGGAAGATGAACTGCTTCTTAGGCCATGTAGCCTTGATTACTTCAGAACTGCAGTAGTGAGGTTATGAAGGTGTACGTGCTAACTACACAAATTTTATCAATCTATTATTTTGCACTGTTGATACTACTTGCTTAGAGATGCAACACACATATACAGACACTTGCAAGCATTGTGAGACATGCACACCTACCCAGCACTTCTCTGTTTCCCACTTGCACATGCAAGACATTACCTAGTGTCTTTCACGCTCTGTGCAAAAGTGCTGAAGAAAGACCTTGATACCATTTATACAGTGGTGGGACAACCACACCTTCTGCAAATGTTGACCACAGGCTTTCAGGCCAATGCAGATGTCTGCAGAAGCCTGTTTTGTAGATCAAGGGAACATCAGCGACTCCTTTTTTTATCATATTCATATCTACTTTTCCCATACTCAGGAAATCTTTATTTCCACCTAGGAAGTTGTTATACATGAGCAGATAAAACCTGAGTTTAACCAAATGTATTTGATACACCACGAACACTGGCTGAACGCCCGGTCCTTGATGCCTTGTTTACATAGTTTGGGGTGGTGCTTCCCAGTGTGTATTTCTGTTGTCTCTCATTCTTGCTGCACTCCCTTCCCCTTGAAACCTGTGTATTTTCCCGCTCTTTTCCCCGGATTCAGTAGTCCTCCAAAATATTTTGGCAGTCTTGAGTATAGCTAGTTCAAGGCAGTGATATGTTTTCTAGGTGGATGGCACACGCTCCTGCAAAACTTTGGTTGTAGTAACAAAAATAAACAAACCAAACAACAACAGGGGAAAAAAAAGAGTGATTCTAGATCCTTTGCTAGAACTCATCCCTCTTGCTTATACACATGAAGACATGTACCAGGTCTCCTGAGCTTTTTCTAGACTTAATCTAAACATAGCTGCTAAAAGATGAGTAATGAATCTGGCTCTGACAGCACTTTTTTTGTTCTGAGTTTTGTTTGGTGGTTTTGGTGACCTGATATGTGCTCAAATGACTCTGCTTGTGAAGGACTTTGTAGGGGACTCTTCAGAATAGCGACTGGCTTCAGACTGTTAGGTATGCTAAGTAACCCAAATTTTATTGTGCTAATTGCTTTCCTTTGTAAGATCTGCAGCTCTCTCACCTGCAAGTCTTTGCTTCTATGCTGCTGCTGAGCATGATTTTATGTAACTAGTGTCTGAAGTTTCACTCTCATTTCACATGCTGTGGCATGTGGACTACTGCTCAAACACAACTGTGAATAAGACTGTTAGATACACTCAGAGCCTGCATGCTTCTCTCCAGGAAGGAATTGGCATTTTTGAAAGATGCTTCAGTTCTGCAACTGTCATTCAAGAACTTAACACCAGTAGCTGAAACTGGGCAGTTAGAAGAGTTAAATGCTCCCTGGAGATCATGCAGGTTAATCATGCATAATTTAAAAAAAAAATCCACCTCTGGGTTATAGAGCTGCTGTTCCTGGAAGGTGCAACCGAAACAATCTTACGTGCTGCTACTGCTCTTTAGGCTTCCAAATCAACACTCCTGAGAATTCTTTATAAAGAAGTATTTTTTAAAAAATATGCAATTCCAAAAGAGTCATAGAAATAGAAGTTACAAACATTAAGTAGGAAACTGGAGAACACTGCAATGTGCTCTCAGGTAGGAAGAGTCACCGTAGCTTTAACATGAAGCTTATTCCTAAGCAGCAATTGGAGTATGCATTTTGCTAGCCTTGATTTCAAGGGATCACAAAACACACCAGATCTTTACAGCAGGGGGAAGAGGGACTGTTGCAAAAATTGTTTGAGCAAAACAGCATTAAAAAAAAAAGCAGCAGTAAATAAGGGAACTGAACTTAGGTGGCAGTTCAGACAGCTGGATTCTGCTATCTTTTGCTTACTGCAGCATGATCTCATGGTAGCCAACATTTCTGAAAATGCTGGGTATATCTGCCTGACTCCAAAGTACATGCTTAGGCTCTCCCTAGGCTTTCCACACAGATAATTGTAACTTAAAACCTGTACATCTTGCCTAGAACAGATTCATGAAGTGCTAGCATCTTAGCTAAGATAGCTAATACTGTTCTTTAGGTATAAAGTTTAGAATTTAAAAGCTAATTAAAACTAAGCTTTAGTGTTTCTTGCTTTGTTTTCTTAAGTACTGGTTTCAATTTCAGATATTATATTAAAGATCCATCCCACAAACTCACCTCAATACTGAACAATATTGGGAAGAAAAAAGAAAAAAACATACTGATGTGTTAAGAGTTCTCTTTTTTTAAAGAAAGAGAATTGTACAAAGAATGGCAATTTTGTATGGTTTTGCCTGAAACTACATCTGATAGTAGTAGATACGTTCTGAAGTCAGAAATATTCTGTGATTTATAAAGTACTTCTTTCTACCTCTGGTGTATTCTGAGTTTTTCAGACCTTTATGAGTGGTTATATCATACAGAATATTAACATAAGGTTTATGTGTGATAGAAACAAAGAATGCATTTGGTTTAGTCATGCTGTTCCAGCTCAGGAAACACTTGACAGTGATCCAGCTACAATCTGAATAGCAGGACTTCCACACTTCAGAGAAAAATGTTATGCCTTGGAAGTTAGGAGTGTGATCTTATGTGCTGTTCTTCATTCTCTTGGAGAATGGGGGCTGAGGCTGCTGATGGGCATTGGAATTTGGCAAGTCCAAGAGCACATGTGCACCCCAACCATTTTGTTCTTAACAAAGCCTGTGCTGTTTTCAAACACTTCGTCTTAACGTAATTCTAGTGTTTAATAAATTGTCTTTGTTTGCGCAAAGCTTTGCCGCAGGAAAGCTGCAGAGAATTGTCCAAAGGTAAAATCCAATCTTGCTGTAATTATTTAAATACTGTTCCTGCTATAATTTTTCTCATTGAGTCATTCATGGTAGCTAGTTACGCCACCACAGAAAGGAGACTTGTAATCAGCTTCCTATGAATACTCGCAGTGTACAGGGCTATGGATGTACTTATGTGCACTTGATCTTATTGAAATGTACTTTAGTCTAAAAAAAAACGCAACTCAGCCTTAGATAAGTGGGTATATGGAATGAGCTAATGGAAAAAGTAATGGCAATAATGCTAACTAAACGGCTAAATGAAAAATAGCCTCTCGGCTTTCATAGTGCTGTTAAAGGTCAACTGCTTAAGCACTATGATTTTGAGGATATAGAGCTGGAGTAGTATTGTTATGAATCCCAGTGGCCTCTTGCAAGTGCAAGCCCAAGAATAGTTGGGGTTGGGGGTGGAATCAAATATCTGTTACGCGTGGGAGGTTATTTTTCTTATGTGATGGTTCTACTGAAATTGCTGTTTTTCATGTAGATCTTCTGGTGAATAACTTCTGCCTGGTCAGACATGGCAAATTTGTTTTGCTAGGTAGATGCTGGTTGTTGCCTAAACCTTTACAGTTCAGAAGTTCAGTTCAGTTATCCCAGTTCTCGTCTAGGAGTTGTTCAGTCTTGGAAACACGATATGGCAGCCTTTTCCCTTTTACATTCCTTACATCAGTTCAGAAGTAGGTTTAGTATCACTACCTTGCTAGGAAAGGGTTTGGATGGATTTGTTGTGTTTTCTTTCCTTCAAAGAAAATTACTTTGGACGTGTTTTCCCAGTGTGTCTTTGCCATGGCTGCACTGTTAACATTTTTTAGCATAGGAATTTTTTTGTCCTTGCTCCCTACTGTGCATTTAAAAACTAACAGATAACTGTAGGCACTCATGCTACTAAACTTGGGTGGAAGGGGGAACCCATTAGCTTTTTCTTTGTGAAAAATGAGGGGACATGGTATGGGTGTGGCAGAGGATGTTTAGCAGTAATACTGCATTGGGGGCTGAAAAGTGTTAACGTATTATCTCTTTTTCTCTTTCTCCCCAGAATGAATTGCCTGATACCCATGCAAAATTCCACGTACTCTTCCTTTTCTTTGTGGCAGCCATGTTCTTCATCAGCATACTGTCACTCTTCAGCTACCACTGCTGGCTAGTTGGCAAAAACAGATCAACCATAGGTGAGTTAATTGGAATACGGAACTGTTCCTTGTCCAGAAAACCAGCATGTCGATGAGAATGTGAGGCCTACAGGATATGCCACCACATACAAGCAGAATTTTAAAATACAAAGCATGTTTGGGGAAAGCAATTAAAGGTGAAACATATGGGGAAAATGAAGCATGTGTTAGGCCTTCTCTGCTGGTGCCAGGCATTTGAATTCATGGTGAACGTTTATTTATTTTCTTCTGTGTTCCTGAGATCTGAGGCTATTTTATTGTGCTTTTATATACAAAGTGCTGAGTATGTGACACAGTTGCTCCTTGCCACTAACCCTGTTCTTTGAGAAGCTGAGTGGCCCCAACCAAGGTAAAGGCTCTACTGTATATGAATGTGCTACATTTTGAGCTAGATCCAAAAGAGCATCCTTAAGTCCTGTAAAATAAAATGGACCTCCCTATTAAGAAGTGGCTTGTAAATGCAGTGCAATAAAAATGGAAGCACCAGTGCATGTTTCCTAAATAAGAAAAGAGCTTTCTGTAATTTCTGTGCCTAAATGTTTTCAGTAGCATTGGCCAGCATGGCAAATTATGTGCATTAGTTAAAACTCCCAAAGTTCTTGCTAAAGCATTTTTTTTTTAAAGTGTTCTTCGTGGGGTAAGGGGAATAGAGACTGGTGGATATTTCCACAAATGAATCAGTCAAAATCTTATACCTTCCAAAAGAAGCTAAATTTCTTGCCTCAAAAACAGCCAGCAAGATGAAAACTGAAATAATTCTTGGCTTGCTAGAATTTTGGAGGAAAGGAATTTTTTTGATTGCTTGATGAGAAGGTTGTTTGAGTCCTTGTTCATTTGACATATCTATAGCTAAAGGATTTTCTCAGACTCTTCTACCTTTGAAGAAAATTTTAGCACGTTCCTTTCCCAAGAGTCATAGCTGGTCACAATTGGCAATACAGTCAGTACTTTACTTTCCAGATCGGGATTGCAAAAAAGACAAGTTGTTGACCTGGGGAGAGAAATGAGTCCTCTCAGTTCTTGGTCAAGGATGTAACCAAACTGAGTAGAAAAAAATGATCGAGCTCAGTGTTTCTAATGTAATAGCTCTCATCTTTCTCTGATACTATGGGATGCTCCTAATTCAACTTCAGACCTTGGGAGAAGTGGAAAAAAACTATCCTGTAGGGTTTAGGTCTAGTAGTGCTTCTGGTACGTTGCATCCAGAAGAGGAAGGCTTCACAGGCCAAAGGGGGAGAGACAGAGAGAGAGCACCATCAATGAATAAGGGATATGGTATATTTCGCATGCTGATGGTGCTTAGCTCTGTCTCAGAATTTGTTAAATGTAAAGAGAGGAAAGATTACTGTTCTGTTTACATGTCTTGCTTACTTTTCTATCTTTTGTGACTAATCCTGTGATTTTTTTAATTATTATTATTCTCTCTGATTACTTCAGCTTATTCTTCTTTTCTTTTCCCCACAACACACATCAAGATCATCTCAGCTTACCTGACACTGTTTTCACAATAGGGAAGTTCGAGTCTATTTATTTGTCTTCTTTGTGTCTGTATCACTTCAGATATTGCATGTTTTTCTTTTACAGAAACATTCCGTGCACCCACGTTTCGAAACGGTCCTGATAAAAATGGCTTTTCTCTTGGATGCAGCAAAAATCTGAGAGAGGTGTTTGGTGATGAAAAGAAGTATTGGCTACTCCCTATCTTTACAAGGTATTCAGTCTGAATGGGAATTAATTGGGAAATAAATTCTTTCTATGATTTCCACCTTCTCCTAAAAAACAAAGCACAACTGAAAAGCCAACTTGTAATCCCTGCATGATGAATAGTACTGTAGGGAGAAATGTGCAGGAGAAAACTGACCAAACTCGGCAAAGAGCTTTTACTGAAAGACAAGGATTTCATTGATAAGGGCTTTCTAAATATGGAAGTTTGGAAAGCTTTAAGGAAGTGTTTTTAGAAAATTACACACCTTTTGGTGGTAGTGATGCATCTCATTATAGAGCAGAAATCAGCAACTCAAGAGATCCAAATGCTTGAACTTCAGCTGCATTGAAACAATATCAGTTTAAAAACACCCCTTCTTACCTTTGAAAACACTTGACAGCTTTCCTCTTGCTGTGGATGACAGATTTGGTATTGAAAGCTGCCTGAAAAAGTGCACATAAATAAGCAGCAGAGAAAAAAAATAAATCATAATACAATGCAAAATACTGGTTTTAAAACTTCAGCTGAGAACAGTGTTAAGGAGTTGCGGACAAGTGTCAGAGAAGCTTGATGAAACAAGACTGACCTGCTGCCCACTTCCACCACTCTCAAAAGTCTGCTTAACAAAGTAGGACCACTGCTTTTGGGGAGCTGTGTATCAGTTTAAAAGGTTGGTAAGTCCATTTGTGAAGATGAAGTCTGGTAGCAAGATGGCAGAGGGAATAACAAGCGCTTGAATTGCCTCAGCTGTTTGCTTAACTACATTGACCTTTCATGATTAAAGACAGAAGCTGTTGTAGATGGATCAAGCTGTTTCGCCACCATGTTATATGCAGATGAAACTTGCTTTAAAAGAAGGTTTGGCTGACCTCAGAATGATGGGTGGAGGGGAAACTTGGCCACCAGAGTATTATTTATGCTACAGCTTCTGGGGTTGTAAATACCAGATAGTCTATGTGTGCATGGTGCTTTGGGGAGAAACTAGGGCTACAGTATACAAAAACACGGTGATTTTTCTGAAACACCTAGTCTGGTACTGTGCTCAGCAATCCATACCGAGTTATAGGGTGGGAATCATTTGAGCTCCATGATATAATTAAACTGATAAGCCAGCTTAGTGGCAGAATTGCCTTGCTCAAATCTGGAGGTCAGTGCTGCACCCAAGTAATTGATTTGAGCCCGTAGCGTTTGCCTTTTGCATGAGTATGTGTTCAGTTCATTGAAGTCAACTACAAACAGTGATTTGAGTCTCTTTTTTCTGCTTTAGTTTGGGCGATGGGTGTAATTTTCCAACTCGTTTGGTGATTACGGATCCGGAGCAAATTACTGTCTCAAGCCAAAATGAACCTGCCAGAAGGTAACTATAGCAATTAAGATATGATTTTGTTCTGTTGTGTACTTCATCTGGAGAAAAAATGGATGCCATATTTTTCTTTTAATTTTTTTATACTTCTTGTCACGTTCAGAGTGAGTTTGTGAGTCTTCAGAGAAGGATAGGACGGACCAAAACTAAATAATGGTGCTGCTTGATGCTTTTTCTTGATTTGGACCTATAACAGAGGGATATGGTTCTAAGGAAATATTAATACAGAGAGAATTTACTGGCTCTTAACAGTAATCAAAAAAGTCCCAGGGGAGACTGAATAATGGTCCATAGCAAACAAAGGTTATAATATTTTTTTTGAATGACAGAAAAGGTGTTTGTATTATTTGTTTTTCACTTCCTGCAGCATGCTTAAACAAGGGATACTGAGACACAGTTTGCAAAAGAAGCAGATGGCTGTGACTGTTGCTGGTTTTTAGCTTTGGGGAGGGGGTTTACCTCATTACTTTTTATCTGTACAAATTGGCACATTTTCAGTGCCTTCAGTGTATTTCCAGGAAGCCTGCTTTAGCTTCCAGTGCAACATAACCTATGGAATTGACAGAAGAGCAGGAGACGTGTTTGCGTTAGGAAGGTGTTCAGCAGAAAGCCCTCGCATTTACTGATGGGTTAAGGTGGCATTAGATTGTTCTTCCAGACAGTACTGGTTAGCTTTTCTTTTTACCTCTGTGGCAATAGCACTGTTGTCAGTATGCCATTTATTGTCTATCAGTCTGTGCTTTTTTCCCCCATTAGAACTGTGAGTGGACTGTGTCAGGTAAGGGTTTACACTGGTGGCCAGAACA
Source organism: Urocolius indicus (assembly GCA_013401255.1). Lineage (NCBI taxonomy): Eukaryota > Metazoa > Chordata > Aves > Coliiformes > Coliidae > Urocolius > Urocolius indicus. Next base: position 22,107 of record WBNH01002177.1, read on the forward strand.
AGGCTGTAGGAGAATTGGGTTTGAGGGCAGGGAGCCATTTTTAGTTGGCAGAGTAGGGGTTTTTTTGTTTGCTTCGCTCTTATGTGACTTCACTAGTGTAGAAATGTCTGAAATAAGCAGCTACTGCTGTTACAGAATCCTTGTTGACTTCGCTAACTTTTCAGCTCTGGAGCAAATCAACCTTTTCCTACTCGACCGCTCAGTGAATCACAAAATCGACTGCTAGCCGGAGACTGTCCGTGGGTGGAAAGTGGCCCTGAAGAGGAAAATGCTAAATCAGGTAGCCTGGGCTGAACACTTCTGATGATTCTGTGGGTTTGGTGGGCTTCTTCCTTTTTATTTTTTTTTTTTTTTTTAGGCCTGAAAAGTCCTTAGAACTTGACTGGAGTCAAGTAGAAGAAAATTTGTTCTGTCAAATCAAGTCAACATGTGTATAAGTTAAGGCTAACTTGTGTCTCGTGCTCTGATCCAAACTGAGTTATTAGACTCAGGTAACGGATAGATAATTCTCACTTCCCGTTCTGAGATTTTGGATCTTTTTATGTTTGATTAGGAGAAGGAAACTTTTTCTAAAATAGGCATAACATGATAAATGTGCTTTATGTTTTTTAAGTCTTTGCTATTCATTGTGCAAATCTGTGAAAACAAAAAAATGAGATTCTCTCACATTTTAGGTGCAAAAAAGCATATTATAGTTTCGTTGGAAAGCTGATCTCAGCTTATTACTAACCAAGCGTCTCAATGAGAAACAGGTAAGACCAACATAACTAACTGCCATTTCTGTATATGTATGTAAAATAGGTATCTGGAAGTCATGGAGTGCAGAGGAGTCTTCTGATGTTGGATGAGTAATAGAAAAGTCTAAATAAAACGCAGAATGGCTGTCCAGAAGACAAGAATGGGAGTAATGCTGTAGTGCAGGAAACATGGGCTGGCTAGATCCCAGATGAGTCAGACTAATCCTGTAATTTAGATTGAAGTGTGTAGTGCTGGATTTGTTACGTGACCAGGAAGAAGAATCTCATCTGCTAAGTAGGCCATGTCAAGATGAAGTGCTGTCTTGAGGATGTGCTGTTCTTAAGGAACAGCTCCTTAACTGCCTGCTTCTTAATTGTGTATTGCCAGGGCCATACTCTGCTCTTACACTTTAAGATGCTGTGTGCACATGAGGAAGGAAGGTCAATGGGTAAATAGAGGTGTCACACTTGGCATGGACAGTGATCTTTTACATAGAAGCAGCTGAGGGAACTGGAGCTGTTCAGTCTGGAGAAAGAGGCTGAAGAGAAACATGATCATTCTCTACAACTACCTGAAAGGCAGTTATAGGGGGGTGGGAGGTTGGTCTCTTCTCCCAAGTAATAAGTGACAAAAGGAAACAGCCTCAAGTTGTTCTGGGGGAGATAAACACTGGCACACGCTGCCCAGGGAGGTGTTGGGAGTCCCCATCCCTAGAGATACTTAAAAGAAGCGTAGATGAGGTGTTGACGGACATAAGTTAGTGGTGGGCTTGGCAGTGTGAGGTTAGTGGTTCAACTCAACGATCTTAAAGGTGTTTTCCAACCCAGACAATTCTATGATTCTGTAAGAGCTCTGCAAGCATTTTGCATTTAGGAAACACAGTGAGTGCTGTTGCATATATGAAAGCTTCCCTTGGGGTATTTCCAAGTGCCTAAATTGGATTTCTTTTATGATGGCTTCTTACTGTGGTGAGCTTATTATTTCCCATTAAATTTTTCTCTCTGGAACAGAAACAAATCTTATTTGGACAACTAACAACTGTAGATGCTGAGGGCTGAGTCATTCACATCCTCCCTGCCTTTTTCCTTCTTTTTTTTCTTCCTTTTTCCCTTTTTTCCTTTTTTTTTTTCCTTTTTTTTTTTTCTTTTTTTTCGTTGTCCCCTCAAAGACTGTGAGACAGAACTTGCAAGGAATCACCATTTTCTTAGGAAAGGGGACAAAATATTTGAATTTTGTGAGCTCAGTAACCCTTTTTTTTCCCCTTTCTTTTATGTAAGCTTCCTGACCTAGAGCCATGGTTTGGGGAAGAGGGTTGATTTGCTTCCAAGGAAAAGAAAAAAAAAAAATCTCTCTAGAAGGTCTTTGTGGGGGACAATGTGGTGCTTGGACTGATGTTGGTCAGACTGCACAGTGTAAACTCATACAAACTCAAAATTAAACTAGTTAGTGGTACTTCTGAAAAACCTACTCAACTGTAAGAACCCACTAAAGATGACTTTTCACTTCACAACACTATATAAATGTGCAAATGAATGTCCCAAGCAAAAGGACTCCTTTCAGCCTCTAGCCATATGTAAACAAGATACTAAGGCTTTTCTATCCTTCACAGAAAGGAATAGATATCTTCTGAGGGCAGTTCATCTCAGCAGCCTTTGATATAGGGTATTACAGAAAGGCTTTTCCACTTAACTGCAGAGGGAGCATAAAGTGACTGGCTTAAGCTAAACAATTAACTGATAATAGTTTGGGATTAATTTCCTTTCTGTCCTCCCTCTCTTCCTGAAGTCAGGCCAGGACAGTCACTTGCCCAAACTTCAGTGGTTTTGTATGTTGTATAAATAAATAGTGCATAATTGTACCCAACACAAAAGCATTTTGGCAATGTGCCATCTCAAACGATGGGTAACTCAGGAGCACAATGTTTCATCTGTTCTGAGTTCAGTTGGATTCCATCACAGTTTTGGTAGGCTGAGGTGGTTGGTTTCAGTCCAGAAAGTAGGCAACTATGCGATAACTGTGGGATCCGACATCTGTTCCATGCTCTTTCATATACCCTGTAACAGACCGACAGTTGGATTGTTCAGTTTTATGCCTGTAACATGCAGCAGAAGCAACCAAGTCACAGCTGATGAGTAAAATTCCCAGATTATTCTGGATAAAAGAGCATGATTTGTAATCCCTCAGCCTCACCTAGGCAGCTACCATTTGTGTCCCCATATCTGCCAATTTAATTCAAAATGAATGAGCGATTCTTGCCAGTCAGGGATCCAAGTGACTTTAGCCACAGCTCAGTGGTACTAGATTGACATTCTCGGTGCAGATATCTTCTAAAACACGAGAGACTTAAAACCAGAACAAGCAAAAAACACCCAAAAAATCCACACCTCTCAGAAGCTAGTTATGAGTTTGTTACCTTACCTGCTGTCCTGGATCAGGTGTCTGTAAGTTGCATGTTACCTGCCTGCTCTCCTGTCATGCACTGTGCTCTTTTTGTTTTTTTCAAAGCTAATGGTATAATTCCACTAATTACCTTTTTTGTTTTACTAGGTTTCTGCAACACATTTTGTGCTTGAGTATTACTTAATTTTGTTTGGAAGAAGCTGATCAGTTAAAAATGGAACATTTTAGGAAGAGACAAGAAATTCAAGTTTCTGCACAGTATGATGGATTCTTGTAAGCACTATTGCAGAGCAGGGAAGTTAAGACTGATGCCTTAAGATTCTTAATGTGCATTTATGCAACACTGAATTATATACTGCTACCAAAGGGCCAAATCCTGAAGTGCCCTGCTTGGATGCACAAGGTCCTGAGTGGGAACTATGCATTTCTGTTATGCTGCAGTGGTGGGGTAGATTGCAGACACTCCCACCTCCCCACGGGCAAACTTCACACCGTAGGCACTGCAGAAGTCACCTCCATAGCAGGTCTCCAGGAAGCAAAAAGGAAAAGAAGAAAAAGAAATGTCAACCTAGAAAATGGCCACTGAGTCTGAAGTTCAGACACCTGGTCACGGGGTAGAGACTGGATGGTGTCTTCACCCCTCCTCCTAAACCACTCTGTTCCACAATCGTAGCTCTCTAAGTCTTCTGGGTCTGAGGATTCCTTCTACAAGCTGTGCTTTGGAGCAAGGCAATGCCAACAACATAAAAGCCTTTTACAAGGGTGTTGCTTTTTTGCTATAGGATTGAGCCCCTCTTCATTTTAACTTGATTTATTTAACCATATCAAGAACAGAGTTGAACAAAGCAAACTCATCCAGCAGTTATCAGCACACAGAGAAAAGCCAACTCGAAAAGGAATTGACCATTGTTATATTTTCTGTTAATGTCTGCAATGTTCTGTATGAGGCAGTAACAAAGTACCCCTGAGAAAGACCTTATTGCCATTGCACGTTGTTGGAAAATGGAACTGGAAGAGTACTGCTTTTTCTATGGGACTCTTGATGGTTTCTAAATGCTGTTTTATACTTTTGTTTTATCTTTTTTAATAAAGGCACAAGTTTTTATTGGTTCTGAAGTACCATTTAAACAAATACCAAGTACTTACGAAAAAATTAGTGTTGGATCATACATCTGTGTTAATACACTGACAGTTTGTGTGCTTTAGTCTGCCACTTTCCAGTCCAGTCGAAGTGATGCTGATATTGCGGCAGTTTGAGTGCTCTGTGCAGTGATGTATCTGTCACAAAAGGCAAAAGGTGTTTCCTGTGGGAGGAATAAAGTCCCTCTGAAGTGCAAGGCCTGCAGCAAACATGATGTTTGGGTTTTTTGCTCTCACTCCTCCCTAGAGAAGACTGCTAACTCATCTTCAGGCGGCATTGGAGTTTGGAACCTGGAAAAAGGGACAGAGAATGTTTTCATGTCTGTAAGTGTTCTTGACGTTCAGCCGATGCTGATTACAAACAGACCTGAGCCCTTGCGCTGCAGACCGAAGGCAGTAGCTGAGCTGATGACCTGGACCGACATAACTCGTTTGGCTTCTTTCCCAGGCTGATTGCCACTTAAGTCAAATGTGTTTATGATGAAATATACTGTAAGGTTTAAAACAAGTATTTTTTTTTGTCTTTGGAAAAAATAAATTTCTCTTGGATACTAACCTTCTAGAGCAAGGACCGTTCTGAGAACCCGCGAACATCATTTGGTCACTGTTGGATGTTCTTGAGTCAGAAGGAATGGTCCAAACTTGCACGTGTCATAAAAATTGCAGAATGTTTCTTTAAACTCTGTACAAGCAATTTTGCATTTGCTAACTTCAAAACTTAGAAAAACATTTGCGATACATTAGTCTGAAATTCTGGGGTTTTTCTTCTCAAATGTCAAGTGAGAAGTGCTCATCTCAATATAAGCTGGCAGCAGTACCGCACCAGCAACCTGTCATGGGGAAGACAACAGAGACAGAAGACTTGCAAGTTCAGATGGCTCGTTCTGAATACCAAAATTCACAGCCCCAAACACCAGTGGAACGGTAGTGGAGGGCTTGGGATATCACCTGGCTTTTGCTGCATCCCTGTGTTACAGCTGAGGTAACACACATGTTGCACAGTCATTGTCTAGCAGAACTAGGAGCAAAAGCATGTCTCCAGTAGGGTGAGTATCAGTGACTCAGCAGTATGGTCTCTGCTCCCCACTATCTGCAAAGTGCTTGTATCTACTGTAGGCTAACATCAGTATCGCTTGATTCCTTAAGTCAGGATAGTTAATCTGCAGGAAAAACTGCAAGTAAACAGACAGGGCCAACTCCGTGTGTATTCTCTAGCAAATGCTGGTCTTCAGAAAACAGTTTCTGTATCTGATCTGTATCTAACAGTTTGTGTATGTGATGGACGTTTTTGTGGCTTTTCATGAAGAGCTAACATTTTTGACATCTTTATGCAGATCATGGGCACATTTTGTCCCAGATTTTTCCCTTGTTTCAGATGAGGAAAAGAGGAGAGCAGTGTGCTTAGGGTACTCTTGGTGTAAAAGCAGGCATGACTGAAAAGTCACTTTGACAAATATGAAACACAGTAACATGACTCAAATATCATTCTGACAAATTCACAACTCCCTGCCCCCATCTAGTTACCAAGAGAAACCTCAGACTGATGCATAGGATTTCAGGTCTCCAAGGGAACTGTGGTAGATGAACTCTAAGGGCACACCACAGGGCGAGCCTGGGTCAGGTTTTCCCGGCAGGCCCTGGATCTGCAGGACATCACGTTGTCTTAAGGTGGCAGGAGGGCACCTTCTGTCCTGACAGCTGCTTAGCCATAAGCAAGGGCACTCTGTGCTGCATCACAGGACAGGCAAAAAGAGGGAGTGAGGCAGGAATTAAACAGCCAGTGAGGACAAAGCTGTTTGGCTGAGTTGCAAGCGGACTGAGGCACTGCTGCCAGCAGAGGCAGGGGAGCTACAGGGAACGGGCCCTTTTGGGGCTGAAAACTTCCAGTGACTGCAGCAAAAGAAGCAGCCCAACCTGTTCAGGAGGCCAGAGAAGAGATTTATCCTGGGAAAACAATTGTCCTGGGCACTACGCCATGTCATACATGCTGGGTTTGTGCTTTAACCTGCTCTGTAGTGAGGGGTCTTGAAAATACCTAGATTGTCCCTAGAAAAACAGCCCTTAAGCTTTTTGAGTCATCAAAACAATTACTACTGCAAGCCATAACGTGTTGTAGTTAGTGTAGTTAGTTGACATTGGCTGTAGATAGACACTATGCTTTGGTTTTCTTACTGTTCTTGCTTTTTAAAAAAATCAACATCCACACAAGAGTCACACACGAAATTACACTGAGCTGCAGGTGTGTGACTGGCAGAGGGCAAAATTTCTCCTTGAGATTTCTCAGGTGTCTTGATGAAACACCTCACTTTGTGAATGAGGCAGGGAGAGCCATAAATAGAAAATATTTAGAACTGCACAGCTCATACTGGTTGGGTTTTTTTCCTTACAATTATTTATTTACATAATTGCTGCTCCTACCAAAGGCATCCTAAGGGAAGAAGGCAAGAAGAGGTGTAGGTTCTGTCGTAACTGCAGTATTACCCGAGGTGGCAGTGTCACAGGGTAGATGCATCACAAGCCTTTGAATAAAAACTTCTGCTTCCAATAGTCATAGATGGAGTTTAGGCACCCAGTGATTGAAGTTATGGTAATGTTTTTGTTAAAGCTGCCCCTCGAGTGTGTAAGTTGCAGGTACTGAGCTACTTTTGGTATGCTGTTCTTAGAAACTGGTCCTGTTCTCCAGAGGGCTAAATGCCTACAGCTTTCAGGTGCTGTTTCCTCCCTCATTGGCAGGTCTCTTCTGTAATGTAAATAATCTTTGGGAGTTTGGAGGTTTTGGTTCAGTACCATTCAACATGCACCCAAAGACCTTGATATATCTCAAGTATGGCTTCGTTGTAGCTCACCAGAGTCCCCAGAGGAGCCAAAAAGCAGTGTTTGCATCAGCATTAGTGTCTGGCAGTTACCAAGGGATGCAACGACCCTGGCATAAATTCACCAGGTCTGCCTAGATCTGGAGCACTGACTGTGACCATATTTATGACAAAAGAAAGAACCAGCCCACCTTTGAGGTCACAGTGAATGTTCTCTGAGGACGTAACCTAAAGTTGTACGTACACAGGTACACATACAGAGAGGCCCCAAAGAGCAGACACTTAACTCAGTGCATATTGAGTCTTTCACGGTACCTAAAAAAATACCCAGGTATGATATTGGAGGCTCCTTTAGCCCTAAAAGGCACCAAAGAGAGCAGCTGCATATGAAGGGACGTGTTACAGTACTGAACACATTTACTACACTCATTTCTATCAGTTTATTTTGTATATATAGAACAGCTTTTTATATGCATTTTTCTTAATTACATAACTGTCATGGAACGTAACGAAGCTGTGAGTTGTGGTTCTAATGCTCATTAAAACTGGTGTTTGGCTGCTCAGGCATTTTTCTCAGCAATTACTTGAATCTTGTTTCCATTAGGTAGTGAAGTCTGATAATGTTTACAGGATTGCTTGCTTTGGTTTTTTGGAGGGGTTCTCTGTCTTGCTTCCCCCCATCCCTGCCGCAGGAAACACGCTCAGCAGCTGCACAGATGTGTCAGCGATGAACATCAGGATCACCTTTAGGGGCACCAAAGTGTTAACGGTGACATGCGGATTCCCTTGTGTTTACATTGCTTATCTGACAGCCTGCACCTGTAGCACTGTCCCTCTGATTTGTCCTGTCCTTTAACTACTTGCTATCAGCTTTGTTGTGAGAAACTCAGTACTTTCTGAAGGACACTTTACCACCATCATAAAACTGTAACGGGAAGAGGCAGCAATCCCACTCTGCCTTCTCTCCCCTTTTTCCCTTGGATGAATTCAACATCCCTGGGTTATCACTGCAATTATTTTTGTACTTGCCAGCAAGGGTCACCAACATTTGCACTAACTGCAACGTCCCAGCTCTTCTGCTTCCACATAGTTATTTTCAATTGTTCTGCCTAAACTTGCAATGAGCTGTATTTAAGGTGAAGTGTAAAAGATGTATGTAACGATGACACATTTGTTGTGGTTTTTTTTGGTTATGTCACAGATAGGACTAGTCCTATGCACAGAGAAAACATGTTGCCATTTATAGTTTAATACTTGAAGCAACTTTTTAAAATGAGCTTTTATAAATGAATTAAATACAAATTCACATTGCTTTGCCTGGAAATTCCTTCATGTTTTAGTTGTATTGTGCAATTTCCCCGTGTGTATACTTCTCCATAAATGTTTCTTCAGCCATTTATAACCATTGAAAGTGCATTCAGGATGTTGGGCTCGTTCCTACTTCTCTGAAGTATAGTTTATGTTTAAATAAAAAGACTTGTACCATTTTAAGCCTCTTTTCCAAAGTGATAAAAGATGGATGGACCTGACATTTGAACTCATCAGTGAATGCAACACCAACTTAATAAAAGTATGTGAAAAACTGAAAATTGCTTAGCTGTAGCATGTGTGTGAGAGATCAGTGGGAAAAAACTGCTGACTTGGCAACATTTTGTAACTGTTCCACAGTTCTTACATGGCAGCTGCAACTAACCTGAGGATTATGCTCACTCCTGATCTATCTTTCAGGTCACTTGACTGAGAGGGGAAATCAGATGGATAACCTCTTGGAATTGTTTTGGTTGGAAAAGACCTTCAAGATCACCGAGTCCAAACCACTAACCTAACACTGCCAAGCCCATTACTAACCCATGTCCCTCAGTGCCTTATCTGTGTGGCTTTTGAGTATCTCCACAGATGGAGATTCCACCTCCCTGGTCAAGCCATTCCAGTGCTTAACAGCCCTCTTGGCGAAAAACTTTTTTCCCTCATCTTCAATCTAAAATTCTCCTGGCACAACCTGAGGCCATTTCCTCAGTGTGAGCCACTCCCCCCAGTTTAGCATCATCAGCAAACTTGCTGCCAGTGCCCTCTTAATGAATATATTGAATAGTACTGGTCCCAGCACCGACCCCTGAGGGACTCCACTAGATACAGACCTCCAACTAGACCCTGCCCCCATGATCACTACTCTCTGCCTTCTTCCCTTCAACCAGTTAACATCCACCTCACTACCTGATCAGCCAGCCCACACCTTCTCAGTTTTACTGCAAGGACACTGTCGGAGACAGTGTCAAATGCTTTACTGAAATCCAGATAAACCACATCCTCTGCACTGCCACCATCTATCCACCTGGTTACATCTTCATGAAAGGCCATCAGATTGTTAAACATGACTTCCCCATGGTAAAGCCACATTGACTGCTCCTAACAACCCTCTTGTCCTCTAAACACTTGGAGACAGCACCCAGGATAAGTCGTTCCATCATCCGTTCTTTGCCCATCTCTGGACACTCCAGCACCTCAATGTCCCTCTTGCAGTGAAGAGCCCAGAACTGAACACAGCATTCGAGGTGCAGCCTCACCAGCACCAAGTGCAGGGGACAATCACTTCCCCACTCCTGCTGGTCACACTTTTGCTGATACAAGCCAGGATGCCATTGGCCTTCTTGGCCACCTGGGCACAATGCTGGATCACGTTCAGGCAGCTGTTGATCTATCACCCACAGGTCCTTTACCTCTCAGCTTTCCAAACACCCATCCCAAAGCCTGTAGCATTGCCTGGGGTTGTTGTGGCCCAAGTGCAGGACCTAGCACTTGGCCTTGTTGAACCTCATACAATTGGCCTCGGCCCATCAATCCAGTCTGTCCAGGTCCTTCTGAAGAGCCTTCCTGCCCTCAAGCAGATCTATGCTCCCACCCAGCTTTGTAACATCTGCAAACTTATTGAGACGGCACTCGACCCCCCGAGTTGTGGCTGATTCTGTTCCTTCAGGAGGCCAAACGTGATTGAGAAATGAGATTGCTGCTCACACAGGAATCGGCTGAGATTCTTTTAGATCAGAAATAACCTGTCAGGGTGCAACAACACCCAAGCTGACACTGACATGACAATGACACTGGCATTTAAATTCAATTCTTTCCAGAAAGTTAAAAAAAACCCGGACTTTTTACACTCAATTCCATGAGTTCCAGCCTTGTCGTACAGCGCAGTAGCCCTTCTGAAGGGAGGGTGACCAGCAAGAGCCACCTGAGTAGCAGCAGGCAGCCCCTTCCCAGGGAGCAGCAGGGTCCTCCCAGCTTTCAAACAGAAATCGGCAAAGGGGCACAATGGCAGGTGGGAACCCAAAGGAGAGGTTACCAAACTGCACTTGGCAGCTCACTCTGGTTTATGCAGAACACTGAAGAACAGAGGGTGGGTAGATGACAGAGGAGAACCACGGAAAGAACTGCCCTTCCTTAAAGTGACAACAATCAGAAAACACACACAATTCCATAGGATTGCTTTAATGTAAGATGATAACACACCACAGCAAAGCCTCACTTGTCACCTGCCCTCATTATACTGAGCTACAAAACTGCCACAACGGCAGATCCCATGGTAGTGCCTGACACAAGCCAAACACAAACACGGCCTGTTCCTCAAGATGTCCACCTTTTCGTCACGTTCAGGTGGTTTAAATCGTCACTGATATATCTGTGCCGAGGGAACTTGGCTTTCTTCATGAGTTTGAAAGCTTCCCATTTTGCAAGCCTCCCTTCTGTATTATGTTTGTACTCCTGTTCCCGTGTCAGGTAAGGTCGACTCAGCCAATATTCATTCTCCGCTTCAATTTCCAGCCTTCGGATCATCGCTAGCTTCATTGCAAGGGTAACCACTCTTGGTCGCCTGTACTTGCCAATCCATTGCTTCCCAGGAATACTCTTTCGGAGCAATACTGTTGTTAAGAACATGATGCCTTCAAATATAGACAAAAACACAAGAATTCTCATTACATCAGGCACACAAAAATGTTGAGGAGAATCTGCACGCATTTACTCCGCTGCCTTTCGGCCGGCTGCTTTGCAGCTCAGAACCCAGAACTCACAACCACTATTACGTACAGCAGGCAATACAGTGACTGCGTACTGTAAACCTAAGAGCAGGAAAGGGAAATGGCAGTCTTTATTTAGCTAAACAGTTTGCTCGGTTATTACATTAAGGCATGTCTTCCATAGATTAATTAAAAAATCCAGTCCCAGATACAATTAAGCAAAGGATTCACTTCATTCATTCCTTCTTCAAACAGCTGACTATGTTGTCAAAACAGAGCACTTACAGGCCCACCTTCTAGATGCAGATCTTCTAGATGCTGGCCTTTCTTCAGAATTAAGTCTCCAACTACAGCCTCTGTGTAAACTTACGAGAATACAACTATCTGGCGTAGTAAACGTGTGCCAAAGGGGCAGGAAAGGCCAGGCTTGGTCGAGGTTTGACACAAGTGCTCGTTATTAACCTGTTTATTAGACCTTAACGTGTCTAACTCCTAGGTCTCTCATCACACGCTATTTTCGTGGTCCCAGCACGCGAAGGCGGCACAAAGCAGCACCACTGCCGAGGAAAAGCCGCCTCGCCGCAGCCCATTCCCACGGCGCGTGCTGCCCTTGTGCTCTCCGCTCCATTCGTCCCCTCCGGGCACGGCAGCGCCGGCCAGACCCGCTCCAGCGCCACAGGGGCCACGCGCGGGCACCTGACGGCTCCTGCGGGGCTCGGCCCGCGCGGCGGCCACCGAGAACCCTCCCGAGAGAGAACCCTGCCCTGCCCTGCCCTGCCCGCCGCGGTGAGCTCCCGGCTGGGGCCCGCCCGAGACACAGCAGGGCCAGCTCTCCAGGAGACGGCCGGGAGCACGGCGAGCAGCCACAGCCGTGCTCCGAACCCCGTAATTAGCGACACCCCCTCCCCGCCACTCGCCCCCTCTCACCGGCTCCGGGCAGGGCTGCGGGCGGCTGGGCGGCAGCAAGATGGCGGCGGCGGGCGGCCCGGCATAGGGCGGTGGGGCGGGGCNCAGGGCTCCGGGCGGCTGGGCGGGCAGCAAGATGGCGGCGCGGGGCGGGGCGGGGCTCGGGGCGGGGCCTGGCGGCGCCAATGGGGCGCGCGCTGCCCGCAGTTCGAAGGTGGCGGCGCGCGGCCCGAGGGGACGGTTACCCCGGCTCCCTGCGCTCTGCTCTGCTCTGCTCTGCTCTGCTCTGCTCTGCTCTGCTCTGCTCTGCTCTGCTCTGCTCTGCGCTCCTCAGAGCCGCCGGTTGCAGTTAAGGGCAGGGGGGTCTGGGCAGCTGGCGGCGCTGTCCCTGTCCCGTCCCGTCCCCGCGCGCCATGAGCGTGTCCGCCGAGTTCTTCGGGAAGCTGCGCGCGCTGGGCCTGACGCTGGAGAAGGAGACGGGGCAGCTGGAGAAGGCCCTTCGCGGCGAGGACGCGGGTGAGCGCGGGGCGGGCGGGTCTCGCGTGCTTCCCGGCGGTGTGGCCGAGGCCGGGGCCGGGGCCGGCGGGCGGCTGCTCCCCGGGGCTGGGCTGCGCCCGCCCGCCCTCGCACCCCTGTGCTGCTCCGGACACACCGACATGGGCCTTTGGCGCTCCGATGGCTCAGAATCGCTCAGTAGGGTAACATTTGGAGTCCCCGCCTTATCGTTGTCCCTCTGAGCTTCTTCGCGGGTGTGTAGGTGAGCTTTTATCACGGACGGAAACAAGGTTGAGTGGGAATCCCCTTCTTGCTTTAACTCGTTTCCACGGGCTGAGACGGGAAAGTGCATTTGCAGGGCTTTTCCTTTCTCTGCTCATATATCTCAAGCTTCTAATTCGTTTTATGCTACGTCTTGTCACGCAGCAAGTGTCCTCTTTTACCCTATCTGCAGCAACCCTGATTTTTCAGTGAAATAAGTAACGTCTGCTGCGTGTGTAAGTGAACGACGTTGGCATCTGCCCGCCTGCAAATAACGTGGGAGGATTCGTCTTTTTTGTTGATGTGTTTTTCAGTGGTATCTGTAACCCTTTTTTTTTTCCCCAATTTTTTAAATTATTTCAAATGTAGGCTCTTTATGGATAAAATTTTAGCATAAATAATCCTTGATAGCTCAGGGACCTACTTGTTGTACCAACATCTGCTGTACGTTAGTTTTTCTAGTATTAGCTGCAGCATTGAAAGGGAAGCCTGTGGACTTTCTTGGCGTAATTTAGCGCAGCGGGCAAATTGCAGTCTCGGGCTGCACAACGTTGCTAATGTGAAGAAGTTTGTCTTTGGCTTTCTCTGTCTTGGCTCTCTAACATGCGGCTCCAACAGCTCTATTACAGGAGGTTACATTCTGATGTAGAGTGCACTTGCATGCTAAAATACCAATCCCTCCGTTTTCTTTCATTTTACATAAACCTGTGCATCAAAGACTATGAAGATGAACCTCCAGTAAGAGTCTTACATGACCTCCATTGTGAACTCAGGGCACTGAAGGTAATACCTTAACTTTCTTCCTTCTCGGAAAAATTGATGGGGAGTACTCCATAAACTTCTGGTTCTACTTTCATCATTAAGCCACAGTACAACTTTGTTAGTTAACAGCTTTGACCTTGTTTTATTCATTTACCTCCGAGTCCTCATAATGGCTGTGGATGCCAAGGTGGTACCCAAAAACTTTTGGGTGACTTATACATACTGCTAAATCTACTTAGTTTGCAGTCACCGTGGTGGTCACTCTGATCAGGATGGGACAAAGATAACAGGGAAGCTGTAGCTGTGCCAAGGCATAGGTATAAGGGAGAAGGATTTGGGAGCAGCAAGTCTCTAGAGAGAGCTCTGGTTGTTTGTGTTCGGTGATTAGCACTTAGAATAAAGAAAATCTTTACAGATGTTTCAGTACCTTCAGCCATTGAGTTAAGCTTGTGAAGTTGATTTCTTTTAGCAGAAATAGGAAGAATGGGCTACAGAAATGGCCAAGTGTAGAAAGACTTGAGTGTTAAACTAGGATATAAGCTCCTGGTTTGCCAGCTGCTCTGCACTAATTCTTTGTACGTGGGTAGTAAGAGCCCAAGCTAAGTGCTGTTATCTCATTTTGTCATGGAGCAAAAGCTTATATTTTTGTTTGAGAGGTTACCAGTAAGTAGTTACACCATGCTGTGAACTATCAGCTTAATGGTTGTCCATTTTTCTACACTTGTACTCTACGTATTCCTGGTATTTTGTAGCCTAGCTTTCAGGTATAGGTAAGACCTAAATCTGCTGCTTAACCTCACCTACGTTGAGGATTTTCCCAAAACACTTCATGTGTAAACAGCTACCATGGGGTGATGTGAAAACCACTGTTTCTGTTTTTCCTCCCCTGCTCTGCCCCTAAAGGAAGATGTTAATGCCAGTCTTAGTAAGAGCTGCTCTGAAAAACAAGAAATTGAGGAGTTTATGAAGGCAAGTGAAATCTTGATGCAAAGAAATGCTGCAGATCTTGGAAAAATAAGAGAGCTGTTCCAGAAATATGACGACAAACCGTGTGTCAAAGCTGCTACAGGTAATAGTTCTTGGCAATACTGTACATGAAGACAAATGTCATTTTCTGAGATGTTTCTCTTTAGCTATGTGTATATTTCTATTAATAAAGAGATCAAGTACATCAATGTTATTTGCTTTATAATAATATCTACAGAGTAAAAGATTCTGTTGTGGTGGTGCCCTAAGAATAAAGCAAAATATAAAAAACTAAAGGCATGTCAGGAGACCTAACTCTTAAGTCTTTTTTTCTCTAGTAATAGTTATATTCAGAAAACACATTAGCAAACGTGTTTTGATAGCCCAGAGAATTATACCGCTTCAAATTCTCATGCATAGAAAACTATTGTAGGTGCATCTAAATTAGTTCATATTCATACATGATTATTCCATTTACTTATATTAAGATTTTTCTCTATAGTGATTTAATGTGCTGCACAGCACAACTGGGACAAGAGAAGCACATACTGGCGTTAGGTGGCAAGTGGCAAGCGGTAGCAGCTTGATCATTGGGGAGTGAGAGATCCTTAATCCAGTCAGAAAGAGCTTGCTCTTCCCCCAAAACACCAGGCACCTGCATGAAAAATCTAGATATTCCAAATGAGTTTATAGTACTATGG
This sequence comes from Urocolius indicus, assembly GCA_013401255.1. Taxonomy (NCBI): domain Eukaryota; kingdom Metazoa; phylum Chordata; class Aves; order Coliiformes; family Coliidae; genus Urocolius; species Urocolius indicus. Next base: position 37,302 of record WBNH01002177.1, read on the forward strand.
CCATTATCAGTGGAACACATACCCCTTGCACTATCAATGGCCTAATGGAACTTCCAGAAGCCTTTGGCAGGACACACCTTTACCTTGCCCTGGACGTTAACCAAAATTGTGCTCATGGACAATGTTCACCTCTGAGTTAAGCTACCACACCTCTTTAACACAGATATGCAGATGCCTCTAATTTTATAGTACCTTCCTTCTTATCCTCTATCTGTCTTTAAAGAAGACTCCAAACAGAGCTACAGGTTAATATATTTTATAAGATGTTTGTTTTATAGGATAGGTGTCTCTGAGTATGTAATACCAATTCACATAAGAAGGTAATGCCTCTGCCACATTACTTCAAATAGCTTACTCCTCACCCTCTGCTTATTACATCATGCAGAAATACACAACTATTTTGAGGTGTTTCAGTTATACTACAGGAATGTTCAGTTGCACATTTGGTCATTTCTGCAGTGGACTCTCTGTTATCTAAAAAGTTACTGTGTTTCATGAGTTTTTTTAGTTGCTGCTTCATAACCTTTCTTCAGTGAATGAATATTTTTATGAAAGTGATAATATCATTTTCAAATAATAAATAAAAAACTTAATTGGGAGGGAAGTTCCAAGTTATTTTATAATGTCTTAAACCAGAAACTTCTGACCTTTTTAAATTCAGATTACTTTTCCCAAACAGAAAAGGAGGAAGGAGAAGTTAGCAGTGATTCAGTGGTGTCTGTCCAGAATAAACCTGAAGAAGAAAAAACAGATGATGCACCTCACCTTTCTGCCTGTACAGTGAAGCCACCGGCACCCAAAGACCTGCTGCAGAGCCCCCAGCTCTCTGACTTTGGTCTTTCCCGCTACGCTTTCTCCAAGCCTTGCAGTGCAGTGAGAGGGCAGCGTGCTGCAAACGCCAGCCAAGGAAATTCAAACCACAGGACTCCACTACAGACACACACCCCCCGTGTTTTACCCAAAACACCAAAATGTATGCTGAAGATGGACGATTATGAGTGTGTAACACCAAAACTTGAGCACTTTGGCATTAGTGAACACACCATGTGTTTGAATGAAGATTATACGATGTCGCTTATTCGTAAAACTGCTCAGATCTGCAATAAGTGAGTAAATTACTTATATCCAAATTGTTTCTCTGCTCTGTTTTCTGAGTTTCATTGTGCTGTGCTAATTTCTTGCTGCTATTGCTCTTCTCTCTTTCTTCAAGCAAGTGACCTCCTATCCACCAGCTGGTTAGTCCTATGTCTTTATTCTTTGCAGTGCCAAACGTCGCCACGAAACACGTTCCTGATATACGCCTTCCCTTGCACCATGATAAGAATCTTCCATACACAATCTGTTTTCAAAGGGAAAATGAACAGTTTATCTGTGATCTTTTGCTTTCCTTAACCTGGGGGCTACATTTGAGCATGTGTTGTCTGCAGTAGGTGTTATATAGCCAATTAAAAGGTTTCAGAAGCTTTAGGAATACAGACCTGGAAAAAAAAACTTCTAAAGCATTCAGGAAAATGCCATAGTAGAAATGGTATATTACATCTTATGTGATCCAGCTTCACCTCACAGTTAGCTCTTTTTACTCTGTTCTTCTGTTGAAAAGGCAGATTTTCACTGTTACGATTAAAGAAACGTCAGCAGTGAGGTAAAGAACACCTTAGCAGTAGAAGTATTTTTCTATACTGCTAATGTAGTTAATATTAGCAACGTATTCCATTCTAAAAGCTGATAGTAAACTCAGTGTTCCACAGCTAGATATTTGGTATGTAGAGAAACTGTTCATGGAGCAAAAGCCATACTCAAAAAAAAGTTGTGTTTTAAATCCCTGGTACTTGCAAGATAGGCAGGGGTGTGAAGTTGTTCAGAACCATGCCAACGTAAGTGGCTTCATTCCCCAAATATCAATTTTACTGCAGTTGCTAAATTTTGAGCGGTGGTTTGCTTTTTTAACTTTAAGATTACTGGAGAGAAAAGTGACAAATTTATTTTGAGATCTCTCCTTTTGAATGGTATGTAAATACTATGGTGTCTATAAAGCTCTACAGTATTGAAGTTGTAATAATAGTAACATTGTCATAAATCCTGAATGATACTAATTCAAAAATCATTCCCCCTCAAATAATAATTTGAAAGTAGTTTCAGCTTATCTCACAATTTAAGTTCTTTTGGTATCTGTAACTTTTTGTGGTTTCATACTGTTTTTCCTCATTAATGAGAACTGTTTTGTATGTGATCTGCAGCTGGAATTATGGCTGGAATTTTCAACTGAATACATCCACAAATATAAGTTCCATTTCTGTAACTTCTAGTGAAACAATTACAGTCCCCTAGCAATTTTTATCTATAATACAAAAAAAAAAAATCCCACTAGCAATCTTCCATACCTCTAATGGCAGTATTAAAATTCTGCTGAGAATTGGTTACAGCACGATTGCTCTTAGCCGTTAACACCGATGACATGTTAAAAACAGATGGGGACACACTAGTTGAAACGAAAGCTAAAGTTGTGTATAGATTCAGAATCAGTAGCATATGTGAGAGGTCATCATAGTAAGATAGAGTTAAAATGTGGTGTGACTGTCATTCAGCTTACTTGGTTTATTTGCAACATAAAGTTAGATGGCAGTTTGATCAGAAAGGTTGAAACAGTTATATAGCTTGTTACCTTCAAAAAGCACTCATCTGGCCTCTGAGCAGGAAGGATCAGCACGTGAAAGGAACAGAACAGTCATCAAAATTTGAAAAAAAAAAAAATCTTATTCAAACTTGAAAATGGAATTTAAAATCTTTTATATTCTTAATAAAGTGAAAAGGGTGAGAGCCAAAAATATTTTCTCTTGTTTAGAATTTTGTTAGCAAGAGGCATTTAAAATTAAAATAAACTGTAACCCTAATACAGAATTCATCAGCTGACACAAAGAAAAATGGATCCTACCCTGGATACCTTCTTTGGGGAGTAGGTTTGTCTCATTGTGGATTTTTTTTTTTTTAAATGCCTTGGATTGGAGTCTCCATGTATTTGATGATTTTCCAGATGGCCTGAATGTTTGGGTGCTACCAATTGCTGCTAGATGGAAAATCCGATGACAAAAATCATCCTTGAGGAAATGAATTTGACTTGCACGTTGAGGAACAAATACTGAAAAGTGATTAGCTTGACAATATTGCTTTAATTTTAATTTCATGTTACTTGAGAGCTAATTGAGGGGTTTTCTTTTCAGGTTGGTTAAAAATGACAATCGTGAAGTGAAGGTACCAGAAATGACATCCAGGGAAATCATGGTTACTCCTGGGCCAAAACCAAAAGTGACAGCTGAGAATGGTAAGTTAAAAAATATGTAAAAATAAAGATACATATATGCATTTTAACATAATGCATATGAAAATGCATTGTAAACACATGATCAGCTTTCAAACTGTGTTTCTTAAACATGGTTAATTCGGGCCCACCCATTGTATGAGTACTAATGTCTAGAAAATGAAATATGGTGGCTTCTATGCAAAAGTTTCTTGCTTCACTATAAATCTCTTCTCATTCTTCTACTCACATCCGTCTAGAATTATGGAGAGGGATCTATCATCTTATCCTTATTAAGATAAATATACCGTTTTACTCAGCCTTTTTTTTTCATGAGAATATCGATTAGATCTGGTTAAAATAGGAAAGAAACTGCTTTGAAAGAGGCTAGTGAGCTTAGGTCTTTCAAGAGATGAGCTAAAACCTCTTTGAGAGGAGATGGTAATATGTTATCTTGAAAATGTGAGAGGATCTTGAGACAAACATAGTGATAATTGAATGTATGAGAAGCTTAAACAATGGATTTCAGTTGGGTTTTGTTGTTGCCATGCAGCTGCTTGCTCACACACCCTTCCCTCAAAGTAGGGTATATGAATCTTATCTGTTAAACCTGGGATCAGTACAGAATACTTAGGTCAAAAGTACAAGGAACACGTATGGAAGAGTGGGAAGTAAAACTTGTGAATTGAGGTAAGAACAGCTTAACTAAAATTAAATAAAATCTAATAACAGTAATCAAAATGAATATAATAGAGATAAATAAACCCCAGAGAAACAAAGAAAGACCAAGTGACACAATACACTTGCTTACCACCTGCTGACTGATGCCTGAGCAGCAACATGCACCTCCCTTCCAACTCCTTTCAGTTTATATACTGGGTATGATGGTCTGTTTATGGTATGAAATAGCCCTTTGGATAGTTAAGGTCAGCTATCTTGTTCATTCCTGAGCCTGCTCACTGTCAGGGCAGGGTGAGAAACAGAAAAGGCCTTGATGCTGTGCAAGCACTACTCAGCAATTAACAACCCAAAACAAAGCACTGTAGCAGCTACTAGGAAGAAAATCAATTTGATCCCAGCTGAAACCAGGACAGGCTTTTTCAGCTATATTCAGTAGTGAGACTAGATTTGTTACTTTTTTGCTTCTTTTATAGAATTTGGATGGTTCTTTACACTAAAAATATCAGTTAAAATGACACAGTGTGTTAGAATATGCAAATCTATTACAAGCTCATAGACTTGGAGGGTTATACTAGATGATCTCTAGAGGTCCTTTCCAACTCCTACCATCCTGTGACTTAAAAAACTAAGCTGGAGCACTGGAACTGCTAATATTTATACATGTGTATATGTCTATATACTTTTTATTCTCCCACCTTCTAATTTCAGCAGCTGACTGGATGGCTTCTCCTATGGTACTTGTGTTCTGCACTCCTGATGTGAAAACCGCTTCCAGAAGAAATTATGCAGCGCTACCAAGGTCACCAGAGAAAAACGAACCACCTCCTCCTAGTCATGCAGGAACACCACGGTTTCCAGACTTTGAAACAAGATGGCTAAAAACAGAAGCTAAGGTAGTAAATGCAAACCATGTGCACTTCCACACAGTTTTTGCCATAGGCAGTTTTTCAAATGTCAGTTTGGGATTCTTCTCCTATACTGCTTTTTCCTGTGTCGTTGTAGAAGACTTTTGCGATGGTAATTCTGTAAGAACGTTTATTAAATACTTTACCTAAGATAAATAACTTAATTGAAGGCATTTACGATCTCTTTTGCAGCAGATAAAGCAGGAGGAAAAGACTGAGTCAGTGACAAAGAATGATGTGACAGAGAAACAATGTATAGAAGAAAAGATTCCTTTTGCTGTGAGCTCTGACGAGTATCTTAAACATTTTCGGGACCCTTCTCCTCCAAAAATAAACCAATATGACCAGTTACTCAGTACTCCTCCACCTCCAGAAATAACCAGGATACCAGATGATGTTCTCCAGGTTAGCCTCTACACTTTTTTTTTTCTAAATAGTTTTAATATCAAAATAGTAAAACTTAAAGAGCTCCGTTCTATCAAGTTTTGTTCTTCAAAAAGAAAATTCTCTGCTAGGTATTAAAAATGTGTAAACTGTGAGCCTGTGCTGAGTTCTTAGATAATTCTTTTTACTCACTTTTAATGTTTGCTGTAGATTCTGTCCAAGTATAATCATCAAGTAGATACTTCTAAAGCCAAGGAAATGGAAGCCAAAGCAGGGAGTGCTATGAAATATAAAAGTGATTTCACTGAATACAGCAACAAAGAGAACAGGTATGTTTAAATTTTACGAGTTTGGTTAGTATTTGAATTCAGAGAAGCTTTGAAGATGCTTTAACACATTTAGAAATTCATGCAACTGTCTGCTCTTCAGCTACTGAAATAGCTCTCGCTGCTGTGACTAAAGAACTATTCTTTGGCAGAGTATCAACTGCCTTTTTGTAAAGAAGAAATACTATAATTGGCTTTGTGTTTGAAACCTCCCAACTTTTTAAAATCCAAAAAGGTAGTGTTTTACTGGTTTCTCTATAGCTATATTTTGCTTGATGGCAATGAAAACACCAATGTGGTATTTTCTTCTGAGTAAATTTAGGCAATAAAACTGAGGAATTGCAGAAAACTATGTAAGTGGCATGACTGATTTCACAGTCGTTTCGGCAAAGGCAAAATTCTTTGAAATGCAAAGCCACCTTATGAACAATATGTGTACAGTAAGTATGAGTAATCTCTGAACAATGGAATAATAGCTTTGAAAGGAGCTTGATTGATTTGAATAGAAAGGCTTTTTGGTGGCAACTTTGATCAATTATAGACATTCCTGATTTGATGTGAAGTATGTTAATCACGTTGATTATCTAATAAACTTGGGTAAGAGGTACAAGGAAATCATATGGAGTCAAATAATAGCCACAATATCCCAGAACGAGACTGATAAAAGTTAGATATATTATTAAACTTGGAGTTGGAATCCATTTGAGTAATCAAATAGAGCAAAGCTCCTACTTTAGCTGACTCTCCCATTTTTTTTCCTTTACACGATAATTTTATCAAAAGTTTTCAATGTTTGTGTCTTCTGCTAATTCAAAATATGATTGAAATAAGTTCATGAACTCTTCTGAATATATTTGCAGAGCATATCCTGAATTTCTCAAGCCAAACATCTGAAATCAAGGTGAAGACCATGTTGAGCCTGTTTCATATCCACGGATCTTGTCACTGAATCATAATGAGCAAAAGAAAATACTGGTAGGAGGAGAGAGCCCTACAAATGAAAAGCTTTTTTTGATGGAGAAAAATGATTTATCCATGACGTGGCTAAACTTGTTTAAGCTTAAAACTTGTTCTTAAGTTTTTATTGAAATTATTGGCAAAATATATTGAGGGTTTTTGAATCAAGATATGCTTCAGAAAGGACTGGGATCGTGTGTGAGGTAGTACTTCAGTTGTTTGATGTCATTCTCATGTTTGTTGTGTTCTCATGCTTTGTAGGCTGTAGATAAGTGTGATTAAGTTGCAATAAAGGGAAAAAGTCTGACATATTGCCCCAGAAATATCTCTGATTGTTTTGGTGACACTGTATATCTTTTCAGGGTAGAGTTTGAAGCATAGTACTTTGTCAGTAGTTGATATCTTCAAGAGAAACAACTGGGTTTGTTTGTTTGTTTTATTGGAAGAGTAATTCAAGCTTTACTGCTCGAAGCAGTGACTCTAGTGACCAAGACATGTCAGCCACATCCTTGCATCAGGCTCTCCTCTCTTACCTGTCTGACAGACAGGCATTTCTTATGCTGCTGCTGGTTATACAGTTTTCTTACATCAGCATTGCATTAGGAGCTACACGCCTGCTTTGCTTTTGACAGTCTAACCTCTGTAGGCCAAAAAAAGTTGAGTCTGGCTCAAATGTGAATTATTTAAAAGTACATTGTGCAATTCATACCAGTTATATATCTCTTCAGCTGCTGGAAAGATGTCCTGGCAGGCAGGAAGGTGATTGCTTACTCTCGTGTGCTGCTGCCACGTGCAGTCTGACGGTGGTGGTAACACTTGTAAAACATGCTCATCCATCTCTGTAATAGGCTGACCAAGCTTAAGTTCTCAGACCAGTTGGGCACTTCTTTGGTGTCTGGTAGTCATAGTAATTAGGATTTTTTTGTTTCCCCGATGATTTTACTTTTGTCTATAAGAAATCTCAGCTGTGCACCATAGTTGGGAGCCAATTTGCCATTTTAGTGTCAGCTGTTCCTCCAAGTGACTACAGACTGTGCTGCCAGTTGGTGGTCTGCCTGTTGATGGCTGATATTCTGTCATTTATGAGGGCTGGCATGCAACACATGAGAAGGAAGAGACTGTCTCAGCAGATGGGGAGAAGTGTGTTGCTTTTCTGAACTTTCTAAGCATGGCTCCCCATTTTTTTTAAATCCCCAGGATATGTGAACATCTGGAGATGCCTGGAAGTATTTTTTTCCAGTTGTTTAGACTGACTTGCCCTGGCTAGCAGGAAAAAAGCTCCTTCACTTGCTATTTCAGTCATTCTCCAGGATGAATGTACATCAAATTAGCTGGAGAAGATGATTTTGTACTGGCTCTGGCCTGAGCAACTGTCATTTCTCTGTGCAAGCTTCTGTTTAGAAATAAGTATGTATGTTTGTGTCAGTTTTTGAGCTTGATCAACACTTCTGAATCCCTAAATAGATCTATCTAAGATGTTTTGTGGCTGCTTGGAAAACTAATCACCTACTGCTATTAAAAACACTTGTTCTCTTCAACTCCTTCAGAGAGTGAAGGTCAGACCTGCTTTCGGCTTCTTCACAGACTAAAAACACTTAATAGGGTGGATTCTAGTAATGGAATTTCATGGCCACACAAAGGAACAAGCAATTCTGCACCAAACCAATAATCTTCAGTGTGGCAGATTTATCAGCACTAAGCAAGAGGGGTTTCACAGCCTGCATTCCCCCTCTTCATGGCTATTTTCTTGCCCTGAAGCAAGCCAGATATCCTAAAAGACTGCTATTCAACATGAAATGGAACAAGCAGCACTACTGTCCTGGACTTTGCTCTATTGCTCCTTCTGACCCCCCTTCAACTAATGAAATTCTTGAAAGGGCTTATAAACGTCTTTCTCCTAAAGATGAGAAACTCTGCACTCTGCTGCCCTCTCCTCCGTTACAGAACTGCAGGGCTGTACCTAGCAGTACTGGGGTTCTCACCATAAGCCACTTGCATCATTTTTCTTGCCTATTAAACAATGTTTTCTGCTACCTTTTGTAACTAATTCATTAACTGTTATGAGAAGGATTCAGTATTTTGAGATACAATTTGTCTTCAAGATGACAATTGAAATCTTCGTCTTCTGGTCTACTCAAGCTATGATGACATGATGCTGGCATGAGACCTTTTGGAATCTAGGAATGAAGTTTTACATTTTTGGGGGGTTTGCCTACAGTATTACCCTAATACAAGTAATGTTGCTGTTTGTATTTATATTCTTTATAGCAGCACCATTCCTCTGAAGTGGATATCATCAGAGCAGCAAAACAAAAACCAGTTTTAGTTTGTCATTCTCTACGTTTGAAAACCTTTTAGGTTTTATGAAGGCCTAAGCAGTGGTTTGAGTACTGGGGGTGAGAGAGGGAGAAGTTGACAGAAATAAAAGCATCAGCGGTGTTGGAAACTGATCTGTATTCAAGATAAGCTGGGGAGGGAAAGTTTTGTGATTTGTTTTGTTATCTTTTTTCCTACTTGGATGTGTTCCCTGTGGCCATCTGATAAACTGCCCAAGTTCAAATACTGGAACACCCAAGGCTGTAGCCACTGGGGGAGGGTGAAGCCCCACTTTAACCAGTTATTGCTGCTGAGGAAAGACTTGTCCTGCTGCACACAGGTCATATCATGTGTCAGAGTGGGAATAGTGCAAAAGAACTTCAAAGTTAGGTGTTGTGGAGTAAATCTAGTGACAGCATTGGCCTGTCAGAAGGTGCAGTTTGGATCAACAGTAGCTAAATAAGTAGCAAACGCAGTAGTTCCATAAGGGACAGGCAAACTTTGCGCAGTGCAGTTCTGTGTTGTGCTTAGTTTAGTTTAACTGGGAGCTGCTTCCGCTAGAGGCTGTTTCACCAATTCTCTCCTGCAGAATCCAGGGGTTGTGCTGTTTTATGATGGATTCCTGCCACTGGCCAAGCCACTGAAAGGCTAATTAATTTTGGTTTCTAGTTTGGCCTCCCCAGTAGCAATGTCAAACTGCTTCTGCCTCTCTGAGTGCTAGATCAGACAGAAGGGAAGGGTGAGAATGGGATCATATCTTCTAGCCTGTAGCCAGGAAAGATTGAACCCCACATGAAGCTCAGCTTCAGTATTTAGGGATATCTGAGAAGCAACCAAAAAAGCACAGCTTTTTCTTTTCCTTCATTTGCTCTGCTCCCTAATCTTGTGCATCAGCTAACAGAAGCTTCTCTCTATAACCCCATTTGTAGTCAAAGGAGCATCTCGAGTGCTCTTGCCTAGGAGGAAGCCTCTTAAGGTGATCAGTGCTGTCTTATCTTGGAAGTACTTTGCAAATACAGATCTGACAGTGAAATGAGCCTTCCCAGATGGCTGTCAAATGGCTAAGTGACAGGCATCACTGTTAGTGCCTCTTGTTGTGCTCTCATTGATGTTTCTATAGATTGCTGGAGCCATAACTGCTCTAAATAGCCAAGGAAGCCTGGGCTGCGTCATGGATGTTATACATTTTCCGTAAGATACACTACTTGCTGTGTTCCCTGTTGTCATTAGTTATGTTCCAGTAGTTGTGGTGGTTGTATGTGCTCTATCACATACAACCCTTGTTTGTTGGAGCTGCCTTATATTTTGGGAGTGCCTCGTTTCCTCACAGGACAGGGGTTGTGACCTTTGTAAGGAGCAATGGCCGCATCCAGTGGCCATGCTCTGGTATCTGCAGCAGTACCACTGCCTACCAGGAAGACCTCAGACAACGCTGGCTATATTGCCTATCAATTTAAATGTGAAACCTCATGCTGTTTTTAGGGTAATATCTACTTTTACGAAGGGGCAGTTGACATCATGGTAGGGAGCTGACCAGGTCTGTGGCTTTTGTTGATCTTGTCTAATTCAAGATGAAGGGTTTAAAAAAACTAATGGCAGAAACATGCACACAGAGGAAATGGTCCGTGGAAGATAATGCTGTGCTACACAGGCACTTCTGGGCAGACACCGAGCTTGCAGAATACTCAGCAGCAAGGTGTTGAAACGCTTCCACGTGAAATGTTTGTTTGATGTCATGTATTCCTGGCTGAAAGCCCTGGGGTTGCACTCCCTAACGATTGCTTATGCAACTGTTGTAAACCAAGGGCAGGCTTTCCCCTGCCCCAGCTGCAGGTCCCAAGCCTTGCTGGCGTCACCACAGTTGTGGCTGCAGCAGAAGCTGTTCCTGCTTGCCCAACCACTAGGGACTAATTGCCGTTTTCCAAGGTTAAATTGGCCATGAACTCTGTGTGCTGCCCCAGCTCCTGCTGGCCTGTGCAGGCACTGCCATGTGCTGGGGCAGGAGAAGGGTGAGGGCAGGGGCAGCCGGGACATTGTCTGTCACTGGTGGGTGACACTGCTCAGGAATTACACTCTGCCTGCCTACAGGGGCAAGGGTTCCCGAGGTGGCTGTCCCATCAGCGCTTCCATGGCTGCTGAAGCAACACTTCATCTTTACCCTCATCTTTACCCTACCACCCCATCTATTTGGGTGGTTGTGCATAAATAAGACTGGCAGGGACACAACTATTCTTGAAAGATGGAGGGTGGCGTTCATTCCTATGTTTCAAACCTTCAGTACTTCTAAACACTTGTGCTTCACTACTCTCTTTCAAGCATAAGCCTCCTACTCCCCAGTGCAGCTCCTAAACTGAAGGCAGCAGGAGACTTGCCTGCTCCCTAGCAGGCCCTGGACTTGGGGGGGTGCTATGGGAGGATGCACAGCCCCAGCTGAGCAGACAGGGAGCAATGAGGCTTGGTGTAGGACTGCTGTGTGCCTGGTGCTGTTCTTCAAATGCTCCACCTGGATCCACCGTTGAGGCTGTCCCTTTGTGTCCTCTGAAGCCTAGGGTATGTCTTTCATAGCTTTCAGCAGAAGCCTAGAAAGAAAAGTGTCAGCTCTGCTGGCTCCTATCTCCTGCTCAGCAATGGAGTGCAAGGAGAGGCCTTCTACATCTCAAACGTGCACTGAGGACTCAAGGAGAGGAATACTTGGATTCAAACAGTGTAAGGAGTGCAGCTGTCTGGGCCAGGTGTAGTTTTAGGCCCCTATTAAAGATCCTCAAGTGTGAAATACAGCAACTCCTGTTTGCCTGGAGCAGACAGGAATTCATGCCTCAGCCAGCACTCAGCTGCTCATCCAGAGGTGCTCTTGGAGCTGTCACTTGCAATGTTCACTGGATTTTCTTGCTGAAAGGGGTCAAATTGAAGGGGTCAAATGCTTTCTTGGGCCAGGATGTCTCTACTCCAGCCTGTCAGTTCTGTGAAACTGGAAATACCCCAGAAAGGGACCCAACCCCCCAGCCCCTCTGAACTCAGCCCTTTGCCATTTTCTATCTCCCACAGCTTGCCCTGGTAAGCTAGCTGGTCATCCCCCCTCATGGCTGTGGACCCACACAGCAACGGCTTTGCTTTACAATTCACATTCCTCACGGTCCTGTTCTGTCAGAAGAACTGATGCTTTTTTTAACCCAGTTGATGTGCTGTAATGTCTAGACACCAAGGCTGACATAAGAGCAGCAGGTAACAGGATCGCTTTGGGTTGGCAGTTTGTCTCTTAGCTGTTGCATTACTTACAGTGCTGCTCTTTGAACACAACCAGAGCTATTGTCATCCATTTGCTCTGTCACAACAGGGTTTCTGAGACACCTTTTCTTCATGCTTTCTGTAGCAAGAGTTAGAATTTCCTGATAATATTTAATGGTTTCCTAATGCATCGCAAGTGTTTCTGCTTTTGAGCAGAGATGTAAAGCAAAATACCCTCCAGAACTGCTCTTGTGAGAAGGCAGAAATAGTGGTAGAGCGAGGAGCGTGTCTGATGCAGCCGAGGTTATTGACAAAGTGTGTGTGCAAGCCTTGTCCTTGGCTGCTTAACTAAGGAAGGCATTAACCCAGATAACTCCAGCAGGGATGCGGCAGCCTCTTCCTATGGCACTGCAGGGAAAGACATGCCTGCTTCTCTGAGGCTGTAGCCTCAGTGCCTGTACATAAAGATGTGTGTGCACACACATGTGTGAACAGGTAGCAGAGGGGTGGTGAATTCGGAGGGGGATTGAAAACAGAGCCCTTAGTTTAAGACCTGAGCATGTCAAAGAGGGATCTTTTCCTCCTCTGCTAAATGAAAGCTTGGCTAATGAGCCACAGCAGCAGCAATATTTAAGGTGCAACAAGGTAATGATGAGGGGAGGTCCTTGCTGTGGAAAAAGAAATAGCATTTTTCATACATTTTTTCTGTTTATTAAATTAATAAAATCCTTGGTTTAAGTGGATAAAATGAGGGGGGGGAAATAGGTGCAAGAACTAAGTTTGCTTGGGCAAGCAAAGTGTCCATCAGGACAAACCAAGCTGGACAGGCAGAAAGGCACCCCACAAGGAACACAGAAACATGAAGCTGTATATCTGGGAGCAGAGCCACAGTAGTTGCTGTTGCTGCTGCAAGTAAAAGTGAGACATTTGGAGGGGAAGTTGTCTTGGTTTTGTAGCTGGGTCCACTTGAGTGCTGCACCCACAGGCAGCGTGCAGGGTGCTTGGCCAGGCCCTGCCAGATGCCCATCTCACTGGCACAGCCAGAGGGGCCAGGGATCACAGGGGCTGGAGACCTGCACCAGCTGCCCAGGTGTCTGTCACCAGTTAAAGGCAGACAAAAGCTGAGGAAGGACAGGAACAAGGTGAGGCTGGAGGAAGACCTGCAAGGCAGGGTTGGGGGGATAGCCCTGGCAGGGCCTGGGCTGGGCTGGGGGCTTGCCTCTAGTCAGGAAACTAGGTTTTGCAAACTATTAATCATCCTAGTTGCCAGACACAGCTGGGAGATAAAATGAGTTTTGAAGGACTGGTTTCTGGTAAAAGTGCAGGTATAAAATTGGCAGTTGTTTCTGCTGGGCTTTTAGCATCCAAAAAGAAAAGGGGAAAAAAACCCTCATCCATCTGCCTCATTGAGGGACACAAATTCCTTATGAAATTGCCACATACAAAGCAAGTCTGTGGATTGACAGGTCTGGATGTAGTGTTGTCTACACCACTTTGCTTCCTGAGCATATGGGATTGCTCATTGATGGGTTTTGAGACCTTGTTTTAATTTCACCAGATCACAGTGCTGTACATGTTTGGCTCTTTTTAAGGCCTGACATCCTTCTTCAGCTCCAAAACAGACACACACCACCTCGTTACTGCCAATTCCCCCTGAGCAGCAGGAGCTCAGCAGGTGATGACTTTCACTTACCCTTCCACCTCTTTCAACATCTGGAGGGCTGTACCCTGGCGCTGTCTGCTTTCACAGCTGCTCTCTGTATCCTTATGTCTTGGTTATATAGGGGATTTTTGATGTAGGGAACCTCTAACCTTAATTGCACTGATCTCTCAAGTGGGTTTTTTTTTTACCATAAACATAGGAACAGAAAGTTGAGCTCTTCACTTCTGCATTACCTTCCTGTGTGAAGTGCAAGTGTCTGAGGCCAAATCTCTCTGGAGCGATGTGTAGACCAAAGCAGCCAGGGAAGAGGTCAGCTGAGGTTTGCTCTTCAATGGCAGTCACCTGAAGGCAAACTCCACACCTAAGCAGTCAAGCTGAAGTATTTGCTGCTGAAGGCAGTTCTGCATGTTCATTTCCTGGTGATTTTGCTTCTTGGCCCACCAAATATAAAGGCAGTAAATGTTCCTCTAGGTCTCTGAAGTGTGCGAATATCTACCCCAGACTGGGCAGCCACAAGCCCTCCCTAGGCCACTTCTATACCAGTGGCAAAGCCAAGACTTCCAGAGCAGCTGAGTCACAGATGCAGGCTCACTGCCTGATGATGCCTTACATATTGTCTACATTTAATTCTGAGTATTATCCTTAAGTGTAATTAAAGCAAAAGCCAGGACCCAGAAATGAGACAATGCCTCTATTCCTGTGCACCCCTAATGGCAGGTCTGTCCTTGCCTTTGGGGGGAGGCTGCACAGGTCTGTAATTAGATGCTGATTACTGCAGAACTCCTTTAGCACCGTGGATGATGCCCTGGGGTGGGTGGGGCCACTTCACTTTTTTGCCTGATCAGGTCTCTAAGGTGCCAAATAAAGATGGTTGATCTGATGGTCGTGCCCAGCGCACAAGTGGCCTCTGGTGACACAGAGGTCACTGAGCTGTTTACAACAGCAGCAGTATTGTGGATAACCTTCCCCTCACACCAGAGGTGACTGCCTCATCCTCACAGAACATCTCATCTTGTCAGTGGCCACACTTCCAGGCTCACAGTCCTTTATAAAGCAGCATTCATGTTGTCTTTTCTTGAGTGCTCTTTAAAATAGGGGAGGGAGCAGTTTTCAACCTCTTTGGTGGCTCAGATGCAGGTGATTCTGCAAATGAGAGTCGTGCGTGAAGGCTGCCTTAGAAGGCAGAGAAGGGGACAGATAAACCATGGACAAAGCTGAACCTAAAATCCCTCAGGCTGTACTGCACCAAGAGACTCCTGAAAGAAAAATCTGCAAACCACAGCTCATGCAAGCAAGCAGTGCTTGTCCTCAGCAGGCAGGAACACTTACTTCATTTGGTCTTAGCCTCTGCTCTGCTAAAGCGTTACGGAGCAGCTATGGCTTCTGCTCCTGCTCTAGCCTCTCAGCACACAGGGACACAACGTGCAGAAAACAAACACTGGGCTCTCGGGGCCAGACGCATGCTGACGGGCAGCCCGGGACTGATGGAGCCTGCTGGGAGACCAGAGGCACCTGCGTGTGTCAAGATCTCCCCCTGCAGTGACAGAAGCAAGTGGCAAGCACTCGGCCGTGGGAAGCCGTCGGCCTCATCCTCCCATTGTACTGATTTGATGGCAGATGGGTCACCCCTTCTTTCTCCTGCTTCTCACAAAGGTGCCGGGCAACCCAGACCGGCCTTCCTGCTTCCTCATGGACAACTGAGACCCCTTAGCTACCCGAAACTCTATGATTCTCAAAGCTGGCTGCTAAACACTCTGGCTTCATCAGGAACTTTTAACACAGAACAGCCTTGAACCTCGCTGTCTCACAGCTGTGCCCCAACACCAAAGGATTACAGTAAACAGAGAAACTGGTGCTCAGGTCACTCTGCAAGCATTTGTGAAAAGCCAGCTGAGGGCTAAGCAGCAAGATTTACTCAGCTCAGACTGGTACGGGTGGAGTCCAAAATTGTATGTATTCGTTAGATGAGGGTAACAAGAGACTCTGCTATTCACCTTCCTTGGAGTTCTGCAAGTGAAAATGGGGCGCTGTCCTGTTGATCAGTGTATGCTGACAACATACTGTAGCTGCCTCCACCCCCCACCTTCACTTGGCCAAGAACCTGGGGGTCAGGACTCCCACACGTGCTGCTGGAGTACAGGTGCTGCCACACCACCTTTTAGCTCCCATGAGCCACAGGCAAGAGAGTCTCTGGGCAGTGCCTGCCATTGTAGGTTCACTAGGAAACGGTTGTGTCTGCTCCTTGGCCAATCTCCACCTGGAAACACGACATTTCTTCTGGCCAGGTCTCTGCAGATACTCCTGTCTTGCCAGACAGTGGTCTACACAGTGAGGTGTACAAGACAAGCCATGGGCAAGTACGTGCACGAGGGAGGCGGAGGATGAAAGTGTTTTGTACCAGTAACAATTGCAAAATATTTTTCAAGTATTTAACGTTCCCTTTTACACTATTTTTGTGCAGGTTTCATATTAGTACACTAGTAAATTTATCATTTTTTACTGATGGGGTCTGCAATCGTAAGAAGTCTGGGAAAAGCAAGAAAGACAGCTTTATACCTTCCACTTTTAAAGGCTGCACTAAGTTTCTTCAGAAGTCAAGGCAGGCTGATGTGCAAATGTGCCAAACCGTGCTCTCCTCCAGCAAGGCCAGCAGCTCCTCGGCACTCAGAGACACGCAGTGTCACTGAGCCTGCTCCCAGCCCAGAGGATGTTGGGAAGCTGCCCTGCTGTGCCCTTCACTGGACAAAAAGCAGCCTTGCACAGCTTATCTGTCACTTTCCCATGTCAATGTACGCTCCAAGCTTACACACCTTTGACCACTCACGCGCATGCTCACCCTCCAAACCCAGCACTGGTTTAATAAATCTTCCCGTACAAGGAATCCCCCTTGGGCCACACACCTCAAATACTCATCAAACCCAGAAACCATCAGATAAAGGCCCTCCTTCCAATTTCAACTTCTGCTTAAAAACAGACTTCCGACCTTCTCTGCAGAAAGCTACTTTCAAAAACCAAACACAAACCAAAGGCAACCACCACCATACTACACAACAGATTAACAACATCCATCTTTATTCCAAACGAGACAGAAGCACAGAACACCACCAGTCCCTCCAGGTATATTTTGTGGAAACCTTGAAACACTGGACACAGACTTACTGTTGAGGCTCTAACAATCAGGGATAGGATGATGGCACTGCTAAAGAGAAGAGCTTCTTCTAAACAAATAAACTAAAAGATAAGGTTTAAAAGTTAACTTTTATTTCTGATGCTTAGCTTTGTTTTCAGGTGTTCCTGCTTAGCAACAAAAGCAATAACAACAACAAAAAAAAGGCCTGCTTTAGAACAGCAAGTAGGAATAAACAGAAGATGCCATCATACAAAGAAGCAACGTTTAGTAGGGTCTCATGCGGCTTGACGGTGGCGGCGCACGGTTGGGAGGAGTGATGGCTATGTCCAAGTAGTCTCCTATCTGGAATTTCTGAGACTGCAGTGTCATGGAATCATCTGTGCCCTTCCTGCCTGACATGGTACTGCCAATCTCCTTCACCCTGCACACAGAAGAAGAAAGGCAAGTTAGTTACCAGAAGTGAATCTCTCTAGATGCCCAAAGCAGGAGCTGTATCAGCTTGTAACAAACGCCCACCCGCCCCGTGCCACCCTCTGTGCTGTACTTGGCACTCAGCTGCATACTCAGCATGCCAGGGCTTCTCTCTCCATTACCAGGGGCACCACAAAAAGCTACACCAAACCCTTTCTTAGTGCTGAGGCAGAGAGGTGGAGGAACCTTCTGCCTTAAGAGAGAATCCCTTTGCCCCTTCCATACACAGAACAAGACCCCACAGATTACAGAGCACGACAGATCCACCAGTTGCTGACAAGTGCTGACAAAGTTTATCTCGTACCATTCTGGAAGACAGGTACCTGCAACAAGACCATGCTAAAACTCAGGTATGTTCTCAGATGCAAGACCTGCTGCACCTCATCTCATGTGGCCAGAAACACAGCTCTATCTGCAGCCACAGGGCCTGTTCCGGCTGGTGCCAGCACAGCCAGCAAAGCCTTCAGACATGTGCATTCTTTGGTTGGAGAACACATTAACAACAACAGCCACAGAGCTAAATTTAGCGTGTAATGGTCATCCAGTCTGTTATCAAGAACTTCAGAAACCTGATACGTGGGTGGTTAAAGTCAGCAGTAATGAAAAATAATGTATTGCTCTGGTGCCTGAAGTCCATTAACCCAGAGGAGAAACAGCTTTTACCTGTACCCAGGCCTCTTGAGATCTGTAAAAACAATTGCAAAGTTGAAGTGTGTGCCCTTCTTCCGTGCTTCTGGGTAGACTTCTTTCACTAAGCTGGTCAGCTCTTTCAGAGTGGCATCCATCCTGGGTTACAAAAACAAACCAAAGCAACAACAATTAACAGAGCTTCCGCAAACCCACGGGACCAATACAGTGCTACAACATGGCCGTTAACTTTCATGAGTAAGATCTTACATTTCATATAAGATTTCTTTACGTTTCCTGCATAAGACCTTTCAGCTACAGTGGGCCAGGGATTTCACAACCACACAATGTCCCAAACAATACATTTTGATGTAACGGTGATCAAGTGACAAGAAGATGCTCTAGTTGTTGACTGTGGCATGTGGGAGAATTCACTTCTTAACGTACACTGGAGGCAAACACAGCTTCTACCTTCCTTCTACTTGACCACAGGATTAAGACAAACCTCTTCACCTCTAGATATGTTTCAACATTTGCTTTTCCAGATCTGTCAGAAGAGTTACCATTTAAACGGGGAGGCTTTGTTTTTGAAGATGCATTTGTAACTGTGTAAAAGTTTCCTCACGTAAGCTGACATCTACATTAAAATAGTTTCTGGAATATTAGAGGAAATACAGGGGAAAAAAAGAAATCCTAGTTTTCCCTTTCTGCCCTAAGAGGCAGCATTTCTTCTCTCAGCCTTCAGCCAGACTGGGGCTATAGCTCATTTCTAGAATGTCAAGAACAAAAGGGCTCAATCATCACAATGAAAGCGGCTCTGATTATACAGACTGTACACTCACTCCAAGCTCCGGCAACCAAGGAGCAGTGTGTGGACAGACAATGCCCATTCTGACTTCTGCAGATGGCAAACAGCTCAGACACCATCGACAGCCAGGACTGAGTCCATAAATCCCACTCGGAAGTCAATTACAACTGCATGCTCTGCTAGCCACAAAATTGGATTTATTCAAGCCAAGTTATACACCCTAGCTGACACCTTTGGGGGGAAAAAAAAAAAGAGATTTCAGAAATTGCACAATTCAATTTCAAAAGCATACTACCCAAACACCCTCACGTGTCTGCAATGCTGACTAAAGCGGTTCTCCAGACTAAATCTGAAAGCCATCAAAAGCAGCTCTCTGTCAAACCACTGCCACCTCACCGTCCGAAAAGGAATGCATTCCTCCACCCTCAAGAAGCTCTGACTTCAGTCAACCAGCGATTCACACAACAGTTCAAGCCTTCTAGGACAACTGCTTCTACTGAAACAACAAGGCTGCTGGAACCAAATCTGAGCACTAGTTAAGGGAGAACCCCTGCACTGCACAGCGTTGTCGCCGTAACCAGAAGCAGGCCACAGCACAATCGGCTAACGATATGGTTCGGGCAATTCCTCTGCAGTCAGGGTCAGCGTGCGGCCATCAGCACTGCGCTGAAGCTGTGCTTCCACACAAGTGTGATGCCACTCCGGTGTGGCCGCGGCTACCGGCTGTGCTGCTCTACAACTCAGCAGCAGCAGCAGCAGCAGCCCCCTCCCCGGCCGTAAACACAGCGCACGCCTGTGCCCGCCAGCGCTGCCCCCCACGGCACAGAGCGTCAGACAAACGTCCGACACACGGAGGGAGCCGAGCGTCAGGCGAGCTGCCGCGCGGCGCCCGGAGCCCCGCGCTCACCAGGTGTAGATCTGCAGCTCGCTGGAGGGCACGTTGCCGCGGGAGAACTCGTCCATGCGGTGGTGCCGCCCGTTGTTGGTGGTGAAGACGCGGAGCAGCAGCGGGCACGTCTGCGGGGCGGGGCGGGGCGGGCATGAGGCGGGGCGGGGC
>WBNH01002177.1:57775-86688 GCA_013401255.1 Urocolius indicus
CGCTGCCCGGCAGAGCGGCGCGCGGTGCCGCGGCCGTGCCCGGGGCGGGAGGGCTGTGCCCGCCGCCTGCCCGCGGAGCGCAGCGCGGGCGCCTTGTGCCGGGCGCCTTGTGCCGGGCGCCTTGTGCCGGGCCAGCGTCATTGGTAGCAGCTGCCTGACGGCACTTCACGTGACCCTTCCTGACGCCCGCGAACATCGGGCAGAGCCGCCGCTGTGAGCGGAGCGCGGCACTGCTCAGCCTCGCAGGGGCTGGGGTGTGCTGCCCTTAGAGCTTCTTCTCCTTGTCCAGCTCGGTGTTAGGTCCGCGTTTTCTCAGCGCCGCTGCCTGTGTTCTACTGATGAGAAACGCCTTTTATATGTTACCGGTGCTGCTGCCTCTTGGCAAAAAACAACACCACCACACTTGTTACTGCATGGAGACATGCAGACAAATGTCTAACGCAGGCAACCGCTGTAACTAGCAGCAGATTCAATGAGAAAGGGTTGCATCATATTTAGAGTTCAGCTTCCTTTAATGCCGCATTCGGGAAAGATCAAATGTATGCGCTTTCCACTTATGGTCTCCTTTTTTTTTTTTTTCCCCCCAAGAATAGAATCTTGTATTAGGTTAAATTTGCGGCTGTGATGGTGTTTTACGAAATAAGGAGAGAGAGCTGTATTTCTGATGTGATAACTTTTTTATAATGTTGAGAGAGGAGGTTTAGATTGCATAAGAGAAAAAAAACTTGACTGAGAGGGTTGTTAAATGGCTGCCCAGGGAGGTGGTGGAGTCGCCATCCCTGGAGGTATTTAAAAGCCACGTAGATGAGGTGCTGAGACATGGGTTAGTGGTGGGCTTGGCAGTGTGAAGTGCGTGGTTGGACTCAATGATCTTAAAGGTCTTTTCCAAGCAAAACAGTTCCACGATTCTATATTAGAATGAGGGGAAGAGGTGGATCATTTGTTTTCACAGTTTACACTTACATGATTTCCTGAAATGCCGTGAATGTCTCACTTCACGAGTAAACCAGATTTTTTTCCCTGTAAAATTATGTAGAAATGTATGTGCTTGCATGTGCAAGATGAGGGAATGGCAGACACTCGGAGAACTGCTGAGGCTGGAACGGAGCTCAGGAGGAGGCTGCCTAGCCCAAAGCCCTGCTCAAAGCAAGATCAACAAGGGCATATTGCTCAGAGTCAGGTCTGAGCGGGATTTGAGTATGTCCAAAGATGGGAGACCTCTCTTTGAAACCTGCTCCAGTGCTCAGTTACCCTCACAGTTTAACCTAAAACTTACACGTATCACAGTATGCACCTGTTGCCTCTGTCTCCAGGCACCACATAGAACCCTGACTCTTCTTTGCTCTCTCCCTCTCTCCCATACACAGCAATGGGATTCCTCTGAGCCATCCCTCAAGCCCCACCAGTCCCGTTTTGGTTGGTGCTTGGAGCACAGCACAGAGCTACACACTGCTGAGGCTGCGTCTTGGGGGGCCCCCTTCTGCAATGTGCTGCTCTGAGGAAGGGGATTCAGAGTGAGATTACACCTGTGTGGAGCTGCTTTCCTGAGTCTGAGTCTCACGTCAGGGAGAAATACATACTCTAAATTCTGCTCCGTGGAAGAAGTACGTGCTTGTTAAGGGGTTAGAAACGTTGAAGTGCCTATGCTCAAGGGGTGATGTGGTTTGATTTCATGTTTCCAAACAGAATAGAAATACATTTCCAATGTATTATTTTTTTTTCTTTTAAATGTAGTGGGGAAAAAACGTGACAATATAGTCACCTGTAAGGTTTCTGTGTACCATAAAGAACAAAAGCGGTTGTGAGTTCATGCTTAAAGAAATAAAAGGACAAAAGCCCTTGCAGTTCACCTCTGGCACAACCAAGAGCAGTTGGTTAAAAATGTTGATTTCTGACACACCCAAGACAAGAGAACCCACAATCCATTAGGGTTCACCCTCAGCTTTTATTAGCTTCCTTCTGTGGAAGCCTGGATAGCCTTGTACAGTTTTTAATCCACATTAAGTTCCAGCATATCATCATTTTATTACCAAAGGGAATGACTCAACCTTGCCACCTTTTGCAGGATCTGATTTCCCAGGCAACGAAACAGTTTACCACACTGCTAAAATTAATTCTGTCTGCCCTGATAACATGCGCTTTGGGCTCAGTATGTGAACTGCCATTTCCAAAACGAAGGAATTTATGTCTAGAATCAGGTATCGTAAAGCAACAGCTGTAACAAATAAAGCACAGTTCTGTTGTGAATCTAAGTAGTTCCTTCTGCTACAACTTTTTGCTTTAGTTGTGTGAAAAATGACCCAGTGTGCTTGAGTTTCAGGTGAGTCACAGAATCATGGAATGGTGGAAGTTTGAAGGGACATCTAGAGATCAACTTGTCCAACCCCCCTGCTCAAGCAAGCCCGCCTAGATCAGGTCACACAGGAACACATCCAGGAGACTCCACACCTTCCCTGGGCAGCCTGTGCCAGAGCTCCCTCACCTCACAGTAAAGAAGTTTTTCCTTAAGTTTAAAGGGAACTTTTTGTGTTCCAGCTTTTGTCCATTAGCCCTAGGCCTGTCACTGGACGCTACAGAAAAAAAGTGTTGTTCCATCCTCCTGACATACACATTTCAAATTGTAGGTATTAATAAGGTCCCCTCTCAGTCTCCTCTTCCCCAGGCTGAACAGCCCTAGATACTGCTGGATCAAACATGGCTTGCTTTATTATTTGTGAACTGTGTTAGCAATCACAAGTTAATTTCAGTGTAAGATTCTTACAACCACAGATTCTTACATTACGTGTTTGGACGAGAAATCTGAAAATTGTTTGGAGGTGGAAATGCAGTTCTGTGCTCTGGGCTGGGGAACACAGGTGTCACTGGTGGCCATGCTGCCTGGTAAACAAGGCATAGCACAGCAGCTGAATTCCTCCAGTTCAGGCTGAGTCCCGTGGGAACCTCAGCTGCTCTGGCTGCTCGCTCTTGCCAGAGGAGGGGGATTCAGCTCCTCGCTGCCTGTCCTTACTCTGAGTTATGTGAGGGGTTTCCCCCTCCCTTCTGCCAGGTGTGGCACTCACTAGATGCTTCCAAGAATGATTCCCTGATTTAAGATAAAACTATCCTACTGGAGACTGGTTTTCTGACAATTTATTGTATTTGATGCTTTTGAAGCTGATTCCATGATTGCTAGACCTGGTGGAAGTGCATGCCCAGGAGCAGCTGGGAGAGAGTGGGAGAGCATGGGAGTGGAACGGGGTCTGTCCTCTCAGCGGTAGGGAGCGGGTCAATTGAATTGCTTCACCTTCCTTTCACATTTTCTTAGGTTTTGAGGTTGAAAGGTCTGCTCTACTTGTCAAGGACGCTGTGCTCTGAGCAAACAGTGTACGTACGTGCAAACATACATATAGTGTGTGCTCTAGAGAGAACGGAAGCTCAGTGAGGCAGAGTAAGACTGTACATACAAGCACGTCTCTAGCCTTTCTTGTTGTAAAGGAGATACCCCAAATATAAACCAAACATTTTCAGGCAGGAATGCCTGTGGAGAACTGAGGCAAGTGATCTCAGAAGTGTGAACTGCCTCTTCAAAAATTGTTAACGTACATTCCTATTTAAGTGGTTACTTAAATAGAAAACTTTTAATTGTTTATCAGAGCAGCTGGGAAAGGTATGAATGAGATGGTGCCGTTAAGATACGGGACTGGGCAAAGCTGCTGCAGCCATTTAGAGATGGCAGCTGAGGTGATTTGGGTTCACAAATGGCAGTGTAACTGCTGGGCTTCGGTGTTCCTATTGCAGTTTCGTGTGAGGCAGAGGACGGGCGAGTCAGCGTGGCAGAGCCTGGCATGGTGGGCTCTGCCTTACCCCTCTGGCTGGGGCAAGCTCCCAGAGGCCTCAGGCACAATCCTCACTTGAGCACCAAGACTTACCTGCCTGGGTCGAATCTATTAATCTGCATGGATTATATGCTTTCCTCTTCTTTCTTCTTCGTGTAGTCATCAGAAGGACCACAAGTTAACAAAACCACTTTGAAGGGCTATTGTGTGTTAAAGAATACCCTAAAATGAGGTGACTCATCAAGTGCTTTGATGCCAGTCGCTGTGCACTGTTGAACCAGCTGCTTCCCACTCACCAGTGCAGGACCTTGTTTCAAGTGATTTTTCCACATGTTGTAATGCTGCCATTTGGATGGAACTATTTCACATCAGGTGCTTCCTGAAAGAGCATCCTCAGGATACTTTTGTTTCAGTTTCAGGAAAAAAAAAAAGATGTTTCCGAGATGAACACGTTGGGCAGACGAGCGTTAACACTCACACTTCTGTTCGGTTTTGTTCATTTGAAACACCTACAGCAGTTCATCTGAAAACCGGCAGCATCCCCACGGTTTTGAGAAAGAAGCACTGTTTGGCTGAGGAGCAGGAGCTTGCCCCTGTGTCAGAGGTGTTCTCATAAAGCAGTTATAGTTGACTGAAATAGAATCTCTTTTTGGAAACTGTGATTTATCCCTCGGCAACTGAGACAAGCTGACGCTGGGCAGCTAAATTGTACCTGATGCACCTGAGTGTGTGAGGGATTCAGAAGGACACTCACCATGCTCCTGTGCTCCGTGGCAGGCCTGGGCATAGGAACTGAGAGTTGTGGGGATCTTTCTTGTTTTTCTCCTAGGATGCTGCTCCCGGTGTGGGCACCAACAGGGACACAGGCTGAGACTCTGCCAATGTCCCGTGTGGTGTGAGGAGTGACCTGCGGAGAGCTCTGCGGTGCTTCAGGCTGACCCAGTCCACAACTGCCATCTACATCAACAAGAGTATGTGTTACGCAAGAGAGGGCCAGCAAAAATCCTAAGCACTGCTTGAATTTCACCTGAAAGAGACCAGAACAAACTGGTCCTTGTAAAACAAGACAGAATTCCATTTCAAGTAGATGAAAAGTCAGTCCTGGTCTGTGAAGTAGAGTTATTTTCTTCTCTGTACAAATAGATGTGAAGGTGTGAGGGTGAGATGTACTGAATATTCGATTGATTTTTTCCTGGTGGGGTAGTAGACTCAGTTACAAAATATAAAATTAAGGAAAAAACGCTGCCAGAATTGAAACCTGGATTTCATTAAGATGTGTTGTCATTTCTCTATAAAATACATCTGCTACAATGTTCCAGAAATTTTAGACACACAATAGAGTAATAAACTGCTTCTATAACTTGGGTAATGCTCTACCATAGATTATTGATTTCCCCCCTACTGTTTGTATGAAATTACCTCAGTACAGAAACGTTCATGCACGGTGAGGAAGGAACACGGGGCTGCTTGTCGCTGCTAAACGTGGAAATTGTTGAAATTGTGGATGAGCAATGTTTTATAGGGAGGACAACGAACATCAGAAGTTTGTCAGCCTGTAATTCACTGCAGATAGTGAACACCGGTGGGCAGCACGGACCTCTGTCGGCGCTCCCTGCTGGCAGCCTTCCCAGGTTTTCCTTCCCTGGGGCAGCTCTGCAAACCAGGCGTGAAGATCCCTGTCCTTGACGGTGCTTTTCAGGGTTGCTGACACCCCAGGAGCTCAGCTGTGTCCTGGGAGCACCAGGCTGCCCAAACCCTCCCAACATCATCCTCCAGAAGAGATGTCCTCAATATTGTCTTCCACATTCCCTGGCTGCTTCCTGGATTAACATGATCCCATCCTTAAACTTGACACGCGAGTCTGAGAAGGGAGTGAGCGTCTCCATCGGATAGACACAATCCTGCTCATGCTTTGGTGGGAACGTTTCCACAAATAAGCGTTAACAGATTGGGTTGATGGTTTATTCCAGTTTCTTCCCCCAAGTATCTGTTCTTTTCCCTTCAACGGTAATATTGAAATACTCCAGCTTTTCCTCCTAAAGTAGTAAATTGCAAGAGATGAGACTGACTATTCAAGTGTCCATGGCTGTGTGTCTCCTGAGCTTGCCGTACATCTCCAGAGGTTTCCAGTCTGTGGCACACACCCTGCTTGCTGAAAATAATAGGTGGAGAAAGATGAATCCCACACACCCAGAACAGGTATTCAGATACTTCCTTCTCTGTTTTCTACCCCAGGATGATGGATCTGAACAAAAAGACTCTGTCCAGTGTCTGTGGCACTTCACAGGTTCTATAATGGTCAGCCACAGTAAGAGGTCTGTTTTATTAGGCTTTGTTCTGTGGCTTGCAGACCCCCCCCCAGAAGGTCTGTAGGAGCAGCACAAGTCATTCATCACAAAGGTGGGTGTCATCTAAACCATTACGTGTGTCCTGCCTCCAGAAGTATCTTCAGAAAGAGTTGAGCAAAATTTTTCTCAAAAATAAATTGTTCCATGTGGTAAGCTTTGTCAAGCACAAAGCAAAGCCTCAGCACTCCGAGACAGCTCAGCTACATCACAGAAATACCTTTTGTGGCTCAACATCCAGGTCAGAAAACACAATTTCTGTGACTTTTTTGTTGATTTGGCTTTTTTTTCCCAAATGGCTACTCACAAACAAAACATTCTGGCTGCAATAAATTACCTGCAACAGTTTGAATAGCGCAATATAAACCAAAATTCTTTTCTAAATGGTAAGTCCTATGCATTGCAATGTCAGTCAACTCAGTGTTTTTTAAAGAAAGGAAATGCCCGTCTCTGGGAATTCACAGCATGTGAAGCTCGAGTCCAGAATGACTTCTGACAGCTTGGTTACCATAAGCTCCTCAGAGACACAGTGCTTAGTGGAAACACTGACATAATCTTAACGATAGTGGTGGGAATAGTGCCAGTAAAACAGAATGTCCTGTAGGCAAAATGTAAGGCAGAATCACTTCAGCTCCCCAGATCACAATAGCTTCGAAAGAAAAGTTGATAGAAAATCTGTGCATGCCTATTCCTTTGATCAAGAAAGAATCATCTCCGTGTGTTCTGCTGCCTGTTGCCACCAGCTGTATTCTCTTCCCTTTTGCACATGGCAAAAGATGCTGGGGAAATGTGATGGACATAGTTTAGTTGCACATCTCTGCAATCCTGCTGCAGTACAACAGGGGCACTTTGGGGTTGTAGATGAGCAATTATGAGGGAAGAGCCAAAGGTGGCCCCTGAGGCCAGGGCACTAGCAGGAAGGAGTCACTGCTGCTGCATTTCTTGTTGATCCTTCTCTGGCAGCTCCCTGACAATAAAGCAGGTTAGCAAAGACTTCACACTTAAATCGTTTGCAGTCACCTGCTTGCTGTCATGGCATGGAAGGGTTCACAACTGTACCCTTGCTGGCAGGGCAGCGGGCCAGAGGAGGTGGCAATAAAGGGCACCCTCCTGCAGTGGTTCAGCTGGAGTCAGAAGGTGACATCTGTCCGTAACCTGGTGCTTCCAGACAAGCTGTACACTGTGAGGTTTGATGTGAGAGCATGACAGGCTCTGACATTTTGGATTGCTGTGAGCAATGGTCTTTTTTTGTGTGTTCACAAGATGCATAAGAAAGTACAGCACTCCAAAAAATCAATAAGTGCCTCACAGAATTGCTTGGGGGAAATTCTTGCAAATGAAGAAAGAAAAAGGAAAGAAATAAACTGTTTTAAAAGAAGTGGATTGGGAAAAATATAGACCTTAGTTTGATACTACTTTGCAGTCAGCTTTATGCTTTGTTACCCCTGTTACAAAGCTAAGAAAAAAATCAGATTCATTTCTATAAAACTCCAGGGCATAAGAGAGCAGGAGAAACAGCTCCTCTGTACCTCTTAGTTTAGATTTGCCCAATCTGAAGTAAGATAAAATATGCTCTGGTGTTTTATTTGGCCTGGAGGAATGCAAAGACATAATAACAATTACCAGCTGATACACCAATCTAAGGAGTTTAAAATACCATTGTGACTTACTGTTACTTTAAAAAAAAAAAGAGATCTCAGTTTTTTCAATGAAACAAATACTATAAAAAGAGACACCAATATATGAAAGGAGGTGAAACTCTTATAACAAGAACTGCAAAGGTTTGATGAGTAGAGGTAGGGACAGATTCCCTGCCTGTTAGAGACAGCTAGGTGAGCACAGAGGGTTGAAAACCTAGAAGTGAAATGGTGATTGCTAAATTCTTATGAGCAAACTCTGATGTATGGGCTAGGTATTAAAGCACCACTAAAGCACAACAGTCTGGCTGCTGATCACTTGTTTCAGATTTGGGCCTGGCTTCACCCAAAACAATACTGAGCTACTGCTCAAACATGCTTCAGCCAGTGACAGGGATGAGATTCAGAAAGGTTCTTCGCCAAGACCAAAGATGAAATGATACGCTGTAGAAGTTATTGATTGGTTTCTGATTAGAAACCATGAAGACTAGTCAGAATAAAGGATGTGGGGGTGTTCACCCATCTTGGGCAGCAAACAAAGTGGGAAGTTTTGTGTATTTATGTTGACATACCTTCTAGCTCTTCTTTGAACTACGGCCAGTAGTACACAAGTAGTTTGGTGTAGATAGGCATGGAACACTTTTTGTTATGTTTAGATGGCAGATGAAATCTTTGGTCAGCCATGGATATGTTCTCATTCCATTTTCTCTCAGGGATGCCTGGATTTAGATGAACACTTTTTTGCCACACATTCTTTGAGCATCTTTTCCTAAGTTGGTAATTTTTGGTGATGTCAGCAGTGGAAGGCCACCAAGAATGGGCCGTGTGCCTGCTTCTGGGGCTCTGAAGCTTATCCTTCTCCTGCTCACTGCCGGATGAGAGGTATGTAGCTCCTTTATCTCTGCACGCACTGGATCCTGACAGCTGAACTATGGGAGGTTTTACAGCTTCTTCAGGCTGCTTGAACAAGTCCTGGCTTTGTGCTGGGACAGCAATCCCATGATTCTGGCCATCAGGATCAGGTCCTGGGTGGCTTTACCAGAGACTAGCTGGCAGAGGTAATAGATGGCCAAGGCTACTTGGAAGCAGCTGGTCCTTGGTAGGTCTGAGAAAGGTCAGGGGCAAGTGTTGTTGGTCCTATCTGTGTGTCACTGACGGAGCATGAGCCAGGCTGTGGGGACACTGCTGACCTGTGGGAAATGGTTCCTTGTGCATGCTATTTCCTGGCCCAGCCCGGAGCAAAGCCAAAGCTATGACAAACAGCAGCCTAGTCTTACAAATATCATAGCTCTTAAAAGAAGATTCCCAGAAAAGACAAATCCTGCTTTCCTGACTATAACAATGCCTATGTATTACCCAGCTACTTCTCTTTTTTTTTTCTGTCAGAGTATAAACAAGCCCTCTGATTCCTTGGGGAGCAGTGTGCAGATTGACAGGCTCTCTGCTCCATGGCTGTCCAACAGCTTCGCTGGCTGGAACACAGTGGGTGAGTTGGGTGTCTGGGCACGGGGAGCGTGGCTGTGACTGTGGCGGGTCCCCGGGGAGTTTGCTCTGTGGCACCAAGGCCCATCCTGCCACGGCAGCATCACTACAGGGGACAAACTGGGACGTGAAGCTCCTGGCATTGAACAGCCTGTTGAGAGCCTGAGCTGTCCTTCTTCAAGTAACACTGTTCCCTTCTGAAATTATTTTTCACTTCCCCTAAGGGTTCTTAAAATATCCACAACACAAAGGGCAAAGGAAAAACTGCTGGAATCTGGTCCTGCTGAGGATAAAGTAACAATGTGAAGGACATGAGGTGAGGTACCTTTTCGTGGTGCTTTACTAGAGCTTGGAATTTACATCTCCTCTCTTTCAAGGCCTCTACTGGTTATATTTCTTTCTTCTAAGAATAGAGCTTAAAGGTATTTTAAGAATTCTAGTTGTGCAATTAATAGCCTAACACTTTGTTCTGAGTAAAAAGATTTGCTTGTTTTGAGCAGTAACAGTATTTTGCATGTAAAAAAAGGGGAATGGGGAATGTTTTATTGCCAGCACTTTTCCTTACAGGGGGATGAATCACTCACATTCTTGGCAACCAAGCTCAAATTCACAAGAATGCTCAGTTTGATCAACTTCCTTCTAAACACTAAGCTCAAAGTAAAGAGGAAAAAAGAGAGAAAGAAACTTGGATGGGTCTGGATGTGGAAGACATTACAAGATGGACATCCAAGCAGGAAGACAATAAATCCAGTGTACAAATTGTTTTGCCCAAAGCAAGTGGCTGACTTGCTGTCACAGGATGGTCCAGGCTAAATTAAGAGAACTTTGGAAGGAGGGGAAAAAAACACAAGGGAAAAAAGAGCCAGAGGAAATAAAGAAAACCCTGCTGATCTGGCAGATATGGTGAATGTTGTCTCAAAAATGAGTTTCTTTGTTATCAAAACAATGTGGATTTTCAGGAAAAAAATACTACCCTTTCCTTCAGAATGGAAGAAAGACGAAAATACTGCTAACGTAGCCGTGAGGAAACTGCCCATGTCCAGGCTATGGTTTCACACAACAAAGGCCGAGGGTCATGGGGCACCTTCTTTGGCAGCGGTGTGGGTTGAACCAAGCTGTCTCCTGGTTGCTCCTCTCCACCTGGACAGTGGAGCCCACAGAGGAAGGGATGGTGCTGAAAATTAGCTCTTTTGGTTTCATTCCAGTGGATAATTTTTCAGATGGATCAGTTCCCCGGGTGGGGTCAGCAAGCAGCCAGCCCTAGCACTGTACAGCATAGCCAAGCAGCGGTGCAGAGGATGACAAGGGACAGGGACATGGCAGAAGGGAAATAATGAAGCTGGACAGGCATGCCTGCTGCTGCTGTGCCACCTTAGCTGTGGTCTTCAGCACAGCACTGGTCCAAGGCACATTTGGCCCTGCCGCTCCCTTCTGCTCAGAGATAGCTTCAGTGAGACCAGCACAACTCCTCATTGACTAAAGTTACTCAAACAAAACCCAAAACATTATTTGCTGCAGAATTCCCCTTTTTCTAGGTTAGGTTCTAGGTCACGCTGTGGCCATGCAGACAGCTGTGCCTCAGTATGAAAGCACGAGTGTGAGCAGGGTGGAAAAGCAGGGAAATACTCTTCCCCAGCATTATGTGTTTCTTCAGCGTATCTCACTTGGTACCTTTTAATTTCCCCCACTCCTCACAGCAGTGCCCTGGGGCTGTGGCAGCGCACAGGGCAGCAGTACCTGGGGGTGCTTAAGGGAAGTGTAAGTGTGTTGTGCCCTGTCACGCCCCACAGCCAGCACAGAGCTGCTGTGCTTCTGTCCAGGGAAACCCCCCAGAATACCTGTTCACTTGGTGAGCCTAATATAGCCAAAAAAAAAAAAAGAATAAGAAGAAGGCAGAGGCCCAGAGGGCTGGGCCAGGCCACAGAGGATGAATGCAACTCAAAGCAGGACCCAAGACAGCAACAATGTGAGTGTCTAACAACCCCGGGCATCACACAGTTGCTGTTGTGGGTCCAGGACTGTAGTTTTGTGGCATGTTGCCTGCTTCTGTCCTCTGCAGAATCCATGCAGTAAAACCAGTACTTCCTCACTGATTCTGTAATCAGATATGAAGTTGCTTATGTGTAGTAAATCCCACACTTTGGGACACTGTGGATTTACTGTGTATTCATCAAGCAACCGCATCCCATCCACTGAGTAAGATCAGCGCTTCCTGGTCTGGTTTCCTGCACACAGATTGTACAATAGGTCAGCACAGGTCCTGGGGATATGTCCAGGTTTTCCACATGGGTAGCCTTCCTATCCAAGCTACAGTTGCAGAAAATCCTCAAAAATATGTGCAGGCAATTTTTCTGGGCAGAAAAAGAAAACACCCCACAAATCTGGACACAGGGTAGCCTCACGTCACAGCCTCTGGCAGGACGTGAAACATCGCACCAAGCTCCTCAGGGGAAATGTATGGAATCTGAAAAACTGGAGGTTTTAAGACTAGGCAACAATCTTCCCTAGTGAAGAGGGACAGCCTAACTTAGATCCTTCCCCAGCCTCAGATTCCTGTGATTCCCTGTAATGGAAGGACTGGTTTGACTCTCCTCAGCAGCAAGAGCAGCAAGCACAGCCTGTTCTCCCCCCTGCAACCTGCTCGCTCTTTCTCCAGCCTCTTGCCAGGACCAGCACAAAACCCAGGGCAGCCACTGCTCCCAACCCCACAGGGCTGGGTACTGAGAAAAGGGAGATTTGTATGCAATGAGCCTGTGCGTTCATGCATGAGAGAAATCCTGGTGGCAATGGTGTTCTCTCATAGTAATGCAGAGGAAGACGGAAATGGGATGAAAGGGTTTTTTCCAGGATTAAAATAAGCAGAACAAGAGCCAGTTGTTGTTTTGGGTAAAAGGAAAGCAGTTGCTGTCAAAACGTTTCACCGACTTGGCAAAAGTGCCAAGATGGCCCTGCCTGCAGCATGCAGGGACTTCAAAGGCCTTATCTTGAAT
Organism: Urocolius indicus; assembly: GCA_013401255.1. Classification (NCBI taxonomy): domain Eukaryota; kingdom Metazoa; phylum Chordata; class Aves; order Coliiformes; family Coliidae; genus Urocolius; species Urocolius indicus. The sequence continues at coordinate 70,045 of WBNH01002177.1, forward strand.
AAGGATTAGAGGGAGACAGACCACTGCTTCCCAGTGCATTCAGCTGGGGTTAAGTGATATGCAAGGCTGTACCTCAAGGGTGTGTTTTCCTTCTGATGCCAGCCAAGTCGCTGACACCTCTGCTTGCAGGGTGGTGGGATCAGCCTTGCTTTAGCCGTGCACACCCTGAGCTCCCTGTTAAGCCCTGTGAGCTGGGAGTGCAGGAGGGGCCACTGTCTCTCAAACAGGATGCAGCCTGAATAACCCTCCATTCCTGAAGAGGGTGGTCCCTGAAGGTCAGGGCTGCCTTCAATGGTGTGGCAGTGCGAGAGGAAACTGCCTCAGAGGGTGCTTTCATAATGCTTGAACTATGAATAAATTCAGTTGTACTCTGGGCTCCCAAGTTTTAGTCATCAAAAATGTGAACAGGAGAATAAGGTTAGGAAAAGAACAATTCTCCAGCTGAACTTTCATTGCAGCATGAGTAGCGATCCTCCTCCCCCCACCTGCTTTGATTCCAGACAAAGGGCTTTGCACCCCATGTAGGAGCGATTCACCCCTTGTAGGAGTGATTTGCAGGAGTGATTTGCACCCCTCTGCTGCCCTGGATGTAGGTGATACAAACCTGGTAGGGCCCTACTCACAAAATCACAGAATCCTGGAAGCAACCTCTTGAGATCTAGTGCAAACCCCTGCTCAAGCAGGGTCAGGTAGAGCAGGTCGCCCAGGATCATGTCGGGTCAGATTTTGCATTTCTCCACAGATAAAGGCTCCTCAGCCTCTCTGGGCAGCTCACTCTAGCTCTGAACCGACAGACAACAACCAGAGACCTGTATCAACTGTTCTGGCACTTTTCACCTTCACGGTAAATCAAACTACAACCCTAGGACATGTACTTGACATTCACTCGCTGACTCTGGTTCTGGGGAGACTGAGTCTAACAATGTGGGACAAGGATGATCCATACTTTACCCAGCTCCACAGCTATGAAAAAAAAAAGACAGAAGATGAGACATCTGGGTGCTACAGGGGATTAACCCACTCGGGGCCCATGGGAACATGCCTGGTTCAGGACAGAAGCAACCACTACCACAGGCAATGCTGTGCTAATTCAGCGGAAGGAGGACCAAGGGCCTCTGAACCTGTTACAGCAATAAATCTAGAAAATGACGGGGAATTTTCATCCTTTCAGACACAAAGAGTTTTCTGGGAATATTTCTCCCTTGAGCTCCAGAGGTGAGGGGCCAGACAGGGTTGTGCTTTCTGTTCCCATGCATAGGAGCCAGCACTTTGCCCTGGCCTTCACTGTTACCAGGCCATCCTCTCAGGGCTGGCAGGAGATCTTATCTGAAATCTTAATTGAGGCACATTTAGGCTCTCCAAGGCAGTTTTTTATTGCTCAAGCTAAAGTCACTGAAATGTTTTAATTAGGGAGCAAACAGTCTGTCGCTTTCCTCTGCGTGACGCACAGAAGTCTGTCTGCTTCCCTCTCTAGCACAGTACAGCATGTCTGAGCCACTGGCTACCCTAATGATGATGGGGTAAGCACTTATATAGCACTATAAAGGTGAACTGGGTGCTTTGCAAATACAAACCCATTAATCTCATTCCCAAAGAATTCAGAGTCAAACATGGTCAAGAAAAGACGCAAGGCAATTGTCTCGAGGGAAAAAATGGATCCTACAGAGACCAAGAATCACCAGGGCAGAGGTCTGCAGGACAGATCTGGCGAGAGGGAGTCCTGGGCCGAATGACTGGATGTCACTCAGAAACACTGGGGTCTCTTTCGTAATCTGCCATAGACCTCAAAGATGACCTTCAAGAGTCAAGGAATCTGTGCACAAGTTCTCCTCCCTGTAAAACTGATATTACTTCAACTCCTGCAGCTATCAAAATAAAGGCAGGCTTCACAACAGAGGCTGGGAGCAGCCAAGAGGTATTACGGCAGGAGAGCATTGGGAGGCACACAGGAAGCAAGGGAAGGAATGGGGGAAAAGGAGGGAAAACCTGCAGAGCAAGGAGGCAAGGTACCAATGACAAGACTAAGGAGCAAGGTGGTATCCTGTGAGTGGGGAGAGGAGAATGGAGGTTAATGGTTAGGCTAAAGGGTGTACGGAACAGCCTGGAGAGTAGCTGACAGCAAATTACAGTGACTGAAGCAGGTAACGTCCAGAGCTCAGAGAAGAATGGTAGTCATGGTGATAGAACAGCAAGGATCACTTTGAGAAGATACTGAGACAGAAACAACAAGCTTCAGGTTAGGCCTTTAAGGAGAGATCAGTTATATGAAATAAAAGGGAAGATTAAAAAAACTTCCCCAGACCCAGAAAAAATAGAAGAAGTACCAAAAGTAGATTTAGAAAGAACTGATACTTTTATATTGAAAGAAAAATTGACTTGAGGCAAAATGAATTTGTAACAGCAGCAAGGACTTCAGGAGAAGAAATGAAAAATCCCACAGGGATCTGAAATTGGACAGTCACGGATAGAACAGAAGACAATTCCCCACTGGAAGGGTGCAGGCAGAAATGATGAGGTGCACTGGGGAGAAGGGTGGGACGATCAGCAGTGCTGTGTTTCACCAGACTAACAACTCCAACTATGCACATTTGGTGTCACCCATTCTGAGCACACACTCTTCTCACTGGCTGAGATGAGGATGGGATGTTTCAGAAGGACACAAAGTGAAGAAGGAGCAATAGCTGTGAAATCCCAAGGAAGCACTCCTTGCACCCAAACACAGTCTTTGCTTGCATTTCACATAGCACGAGGCTTCTTAGAAACGTGACTTCTGAATTTGCACACCCACCGGTGCAGCGGTGTCTGCAGGGGGTGGCTGAGCAGATCTGGTGTGCACAGGAATTCACGGCATGGCCCAAGCCTGCCCTCCGGTTACATACCCACCAGGCGATGGCACTGCCGAGAGCTGTGGAGCATCTGCAGGTGCTTGCCGTTACGTGAGAAGTGGAAAATGGATGGAAGTGCAATTACACTGCTTTTGTTAGGGTAAAGGGAGTACGAGGAGCATGGAGAGTAATCACAGTAACTGAAGCTAGAAATAGCCAGAGCACAGAGAAGATTTGTAATCATGGTGACAGAAACGCAAGGGCCACCTGAGGCGTTTTGCACGCTGTAGTGAAATACTGCTTTAAAACAATTGGTTGTTACTTCTGTGTCCTTATTCGCTTTGATTTACACTATAATGAAGTTACAATTCACACGTACATTACATTCCAGGACTTGCAGAAGGCTTTAGTCAGTTAAGTTACAGACTCAGAAGGGTAATTCTCATTATAACCAAATCCTGTAACTGTTTGCAAATCACGTATTATCCAACCTGCGGTGACTAGTGATGAATAAAAGCTACCGCTGACATTCACAACCTTTTTCTTTATCATGAAGCTGAGACTTTGTGAGCTCTAGCACAGTATGCAAAGGTAACATACAGCAGCGATTGAAAGAAAATAGCTAGAAATTGAAAGTTTGTTTAGGGCTGCTGTGGAGCTTTTTAGACAAGCAAGTATTCCTGAAGTGAGCTAAAAGCAGTGGCTGGTGTGGGAAGAAAGTTCAAAGTAGATGTAGGTTGAAAGACTGTGTGCAATACCTGGAGACATGTGGTGGTAATGATAGTCATCCAACGGGAACACGCGGTGGTGAAGAGTTTGCAGAGTCTTTGAGCTTTGATACTTTTTTTTCCATGTTATATGATTGGGTGATGATCCTCTAGCAGGGCAGTATGGACAGATGGGGATTTTTTAGTGTCTCCTATGCAGAGGTCTCTCAGAAATTTCCCCAACACCTTTTGGAAGGTTTGTAACCCTGATTTCCATAAAGCTTTAAACATAAAAGTGGATGTGTGGCACACAGAGACAACAAGTCCCAACATACAATTTTCTGTTTCTGTTACAAAGGCCAGGTGACAAATTTACCCCCCATCCTTCCATCCTGCTTGGGATCATATCAACTAACCTGTAGGATTCAGGCCAAGTTATTTATGCAAGCCACTGGCCTCATGAACAATAGTAAATACCTTCTCTCATTTTTTCTGGTGTCCTTTGCTGATAAAGGTATGTAAACAAACACAGGATCTCAGCCCCAGAGTACACAGGGGTGTCAACGAGTTTTGCCTCTTTTCAGTATCTTTCTCTCTCCCTCAAGAAAATAAGTGGTGTTTGTACTGGAGCTTCTTATGCTGCTTTGAGATGCTTTGCCAAGTTGTATGTTATCCCACTTCCTTCCCACAGGCAATCCCATCTTCCCCTGGAGCCCTGACCTCACAGCTGCCCCACAGGAGTGCTCAGCTCTCAGGCCCTCTCTTAAGGTGCCAGAAATGTTGTGTGGGTGCTGGGAGCTCTGAGAATCTGCCGCTCCTGTGGGCAGGCCTCGGACGGGAGGGTGCTGCAACCCCACTGTGCCCGGAGCTCAGGAGATGCTGCAAGCAGCACCTGCTGCCTCTACCTGCAGTGCTTGCAGATGTGGCAAGTATAAGGGCAGTGTAAGGCAGCCCAGCTGGCACTGTCGCCATCAGAAGCCAGTTTATTAGGAAAATTAAGAGGCAGCAACAGGCTTGCAGCACCACTGGGAAATTACTGTGTGTCGAAGAGAAGCTAAGCATCAAGGACCTGAATTTCTACAGATTCTCTAGGGCAAGACCTAAGTGTTAGAGGTTTCCCTCAGGGCTTTGTGACCGGGCAATAGACTGGAACCAAGGAAATGAACGTTCTTTTCTGCCTCTTCACGTTTTGCATCTTTTTAGAATTTGATCTAGTTGATCTAGATCAAGTTGATCTGAAACATGATGTAGTTGCTGAGCATGCTTCAGGAGATGAAGATCACAGTCCTGGCTTTGCCGTTGAGTTGCTGTGATCCCTGTGAACACCCATGCAGCCTAGCTGTGCTTCTCCATTCAACTTCTCTGTCCATCTCATCTGTAGAGATGTAATCTCTGCTCTGAAGAGGTGGTCCCTTATTGTGTTGGGGTTTTTTTGGGAGCAACTGTAGCCTTCCAGCGCACCATCACATATAGCAAGATTAGCTGATACTTGCTTCTCTGGAACCTTCTTGTTTAGTACCTGTTCCACACGTAGGTAGGTACAAATCTTTTTTTAAAAAGCTCAGCATTTCTGTGTAGAACTGACATTGCTCTCTGTTTCCCCTGCCATCTTCTTCAGCGTATCTAAAATACACGCATGCACATAGGTCAGTCTCTTACAGTTTGACTTCCATGTTTTACACTGGCTCACCCCTTTACTTGTGCAATATTGATGTCAGCCTGTAATCTGTCCAGTTCCCTTCCTTTACTGTGTCTTTTTTTTTTAATCTGTGGTTGCACTTCCTTGCCCATCTGTACTATTAATTGTCTTTCAGTACACATTACTAGTACTTCTGAACACATGCCGGTGCCCACTTTCCCATCCCATCCCATCCCATNTTACTCTTTTCCATGTCCAGTTTTCTCTCAGAATTTAATAATTTGAAATTCGTTGCTGTTTGTTCATTTTCAGACTATTTAGTGATAATAACAAGGCTTACAGAGAAAGATCAGATCCAAAGCTCATTGCAATGGTCACTGTTTTTTTTTGTAATCTTCCAACTAGCCTTCTGTGCTTTTACAGACTCTGGTAGATTCAACAGCACCTCAGAAGAGGAATGGTTTCCTCCGAGTCCCACATCTAGCCCAAGCCATATCTTATGTTGGGAACCCAAAACGTGTTCAATTGATATCTATTCTGGTATTTTCTTGTCCTTTTCTGAAGTATTGCTTTTCCTTGCTTTTGATAAGGCAGTGTATTACAAGTGCTAAGTTCTGACTCAATTCTACCCTTTAGCTAGGAGAGAACCATTCAGATATTTGTAGGTGGAGATGGTTATAGGCTGTCAAGTTTTACTGCCCAAGGATAGCAGACTGACAGCCCTCACTGTTAAAATCCTTTGTTAGTACATTTATTCTCTCTGGCCATACTTTCCTGTCCTTTCTTAGGACAAGAAGCATCTTACTAAGTTTCTAAGACGTGGACACCTTGAGGCTTTCTTGGTTTTTTGCCCTGAGAAGGGTTAGTAGTAATTGTGGTAAAATTCCTGTGGCTCAGCATGGTTTGCAACCAGACAGACGTGGGTTGGTGAGTGACCCCGAGGGTGTGAGCTGTGTGCACCTCTGTGTTGTGACTGCCGTGGCTCTACCACTTTTTGACTCCCCGTGGCCAGTTCCCCCTCAGGTTTCTCTGGCAAGGTGGATGTCCAGTAGGCACATTTCCAGGGGTGCTTGTGGTGCTTTTTATCTTCAGTGACCAGGCATTGATTGCAAGCAGGTGACTAACTGAAAGTATTTATTTTCAAGAAGGTTTTGTTGGCTGCTATTTTGGACTTTGAGTAGACTGTGGTCTCAGTCACATGTGTCTTTTATGTCTCTTCTTCCAGGGTCTTATCTAAAAAAATCTCACGTTTCCCCTCTGCATGGGCTACTCAATGGACAAAGCCTGTGTCATTTTATACTAGGATAGTAACTTATTTCTATGTTCTCAGTTAAATGAAACCCCATTTTTTTCCCCTGCTTTTTGTATTTTCCATAAATCAAATATATGGGCAGGAACCAGGAGATTTTTCCTCCTGCACTCAAAGTGGGTAGCAGAAAATGGCAAAACACTGGATTCAGGTTAACAGTTGAAACTGTTAAGGACATCCTTTCCTTGATATAAACACATTTAAAACACATGCCATTTATTGTAGAGGTGACAATATAAACTCCTTAGCAGCCAACAGTTTTTAAATTGATAGATCAGTCTAACACAGAATGCAAGTTTGAGACATGCTTTTAAAAAGAGATGTCATTTTCTCATGGGAAGAGAGTACACAGGTACTCCAAAGAGGTACCATAAATTATGGGAGAAATCAACACAGCGTCCTTTTAAGATAATGCTGAATTCTGGCGCTGGGCTTTGAAGCATCAGTTTCACATAATGACAGCTCACAGGAGGAGCTCTTCATCCAGGGAAGCTGAGGCGGAGAAGTGAAATGGTTTGCTGACAGTCCCAACATGAGACAGGGAATGGAGAAAAGATGGTCGGTGCTACCTTTGGCTCAACAGAGCTGGCTACCAACCTCTCTCCCGAATCAACGTGAAAAGTTTCAGTGGAGTATCACCCTTCTGAAGCCTCGATGGACCCTTATGGTTTCTGAAAGCCCTTGCACGGGCATGCGTGTGTGTGCAGGGCAGGGGGCAGCTTGTAGTCTCCATGGCACACGTGCCCATTCCTTGCCACACGTGCTGATGCTGCTTTCCCCTGCTGTACTCCTCTAGGGATTTCTTATTCCAAACCCTCACTTCCATACCAGTAGCTCTGGGAATCCCTTTGTATTTCCTTCTCCAGAGTACTGGAGGAGATTGTTCCCTCAGGGCAGAGGAGTTTCTCACAGCTCTGTCCATTTTTTCCCTCCACACATGGGCATTTTGGGAAGTTACCCTTGTCCTCACCAGTTCCAGACTCTCTTATGCTCTGCACTAAGCCAGGGGTGTTGGATGTGCCCCGGTGCCTCCCACACCTTTTCCTTCTGTCTGGAGGGTGAATCATTTAGGGTGTCTGCAGCCAGAAGGGCAGAGCTGTGGTGGGGTATTGTTCTGCTGGGAGATGCTAACAGCTGCTGTGCCAAGCTTTTGACGAAAAGATCATTCCTGCCAGGCCAGATTGATGGTTGCTGGATACCCTCACCAGATGCCAGGGTTTCCTGTGTGCTGCATTGCCCTTTTCTCATTTTCTTCAGCATGAGAAGGGCACTGCCCATAGATGACTAAAAACTTTTCCTGAAATTTTGGAATCAGTTGACTGTGATGTTCGAAAGCCATCTGCATGGCATCAAGCTGACTGCAAGGACTTGAAACTTTGGCTGATTCATTCCCAAATGGAGAGCACAACTGGCTGGTGCTGGTGAGATTCCTCCCGAGGCCCTCCCAGGCCTGCCTGGGCTCTGAGGGCAGAGTACACAGGAGCACGGGGCCTTGTGAAATTCAGTTTTGCACCTTCTGTGTGAGAGCCATGAAGGCAGTCAGGACATACAGAATGCCTTGCCCAGTTAACCTGAGCCTGGGTGTGGGTTTCCTCTGCAAAGCTGAGGCAGTTTCACAGTCATATTTGCCCTGCTTCACCTACTTAATGCTGAAATCAAGTGCAGCTCTTATATTTGCTGCACCTTTGCTGCCCTCAAAGAATGCTGTGATAGATCTCATAGACAAAATTCAGACAAAAAAAGCATGTTTAACTGTAGTCAGAATTTGGTTAGAGTTTCTTTTTTTTTTTTTTTACTCACTCAATTATTGAAGCAATGAGCCTAACTTTGACTCCCACAGATGTAGTTTTGCGTTACAGTTGAACATACACATGATATTAACGTACAGGTTGTGCCGTCTGTACGGTGCTGGAGGACTCAGAACTCCCTTTTCTGTTTTTGCATTGGTGCACTGGGAAGAATGATCCCCCAATATCATTCTGCAAAGAGAATCGATACATTAACCTAAGAACATTTCAGTGATGTTTACCTAAGTCTTTTCTTCCTTGCACCTCATTCCTTTTGTCACAGTCGTTTGTTCTAGATGTTGTCCTAGTGAAGGATGTCACTGTCAGCAAATCCTTTGTATGCTCATACACACGTGTGTTCCACCATCCCTAAACATTTCATGCGTGTGTGCTCCTCTTTTTGAAAAAAGGCTAGCAGAGAGCTAGATATTGCTGATGATATTCTTGCTTTACCTTCTTTTTCAAGCTTTCCAAATAGGTGCAAGCTTTTATTGCCCACCAGTATTGTGTAAAGAAAAAGTTCACCCACCCACATCCCATTTATTGGGTTGCTAGGAGTATTTTTAGCAGCACAATTTGGTAATTGCTTCCAAATACAACATCTTAGAAAGAGTCACACTGCGGCCCAGCAAACGGTGAAATGAATATGGGAGAGGATGGGGAGAGTCACAGCATTAGGTGCGAGGGGATGGAGCTGCACAGAGCTCCTGTTTTCCTTGCTGTCTCAGGGAAGTGGAAGGAGAAAGAATGTGAAACGGTGGAGCCGTGGTCCCTCCCACCGTACCCACACAGCGGGGCAGACGGCTGCTCCGGCAAGTCGAGAGGTGAGCGCTCTAATCACCACACATCCAGCAGAGTCACTGGAGCGCAGCCATGAACAAACACACTGACCCTTAGTCATGGTAGATTATTATCTCATGGCCTAGTCTTTGAACGGATTTGCTCATGCAGACAAATTGTCTTGTTCTTTTTATCTTTCCCTTCGGAGATACCTTGCTGTGGAGAACACGGGAGGAAAGACTTGACCCATACACAGTCATCTCAGAAAAACGTACAGAGATCAAATCACGGTTTAACAGAGTTGTATCATGCTACAACCCAAATGAATTCCATTCCCTTAGTACTTTTGAGGACTGTGATTTCTAATGGTTTGGGTTTCTAAAGGCTAAAAGCAGAAGTAGCCTGAGTTTGTGGTGGACCAGGCAAATATGGGTACTTACTAGAGAGAGGATTCAAGCCATCTCTCCTTACCTGCTGCTCTGCTGGTGGGAATTCAAACCCAGCAGCTCTGTGGAAACGCGTGAAATTCAGATAGAGCAGCTGGCTGGAACTAGGAGGTGAAATAGTGCAGCTGAGTCTCATTCCCAGATGGATTGGAATGTAAAAGGAAAACAAACAGTTCCAAAGGAGAAAAATAAATGAAAAGATCTGTTTCACCTAGATTTAAGGATGTGGATGGCAACCAAATCTTACGAAAGACCATATTAACACAGAGTAAGCAATTTTTATCTTGATGCTGTTCCTTTAAACTGGCCTGAACTTTGTTGGGAAAAGGTCTCAAGCCATTGAGCAATCTCTGGTTTGGGCAATCCTGTTGCTATGCTTCATCGGTTAAGCACAGCAGTAATTCAGAAAATGAAGCCATGCTGCATCTGTCATATCATTTAAAATTTACTTCAGTTTTGCAGGTATTTGGAGATTGCAAAATGAACCACATTACCCTACAATATTCTGCCAAGGCTGGAATCTGCTCTGAACCTAATGGGTTTCTCCAGCTCTCCAGAGTGTCGGAAGTTTCCTTCCCTCAACTCCCTCCCCGGTCCTCACAATATATCCCAGTTAATGACATGATTGAAATTTGAACAGCAATTTATATACAGTAACTGGCTACCCTCAGATCAGGCAGTAAACAATATCTGAGCACCAGGCTGCATTTTTCTCATGAAATGAAGCACTCTGTTGGCAGTCACTTCTCCCAAACCAGCATCATTTATAAGCACTATTAACTTGCATGGAAGGCATTTAAAATAAAAAAGGGGGAAAAAAAAGGATTGTGATGAGCAAGAGTGAGAAGTATCCTTAGATAGGACTGTCCACGAGTAGTATCACTTGTAAAAATAGTCCCCATGTCTTGGAAAAGGCTGTAAATAGAGCTCCCATCCTGGAAAGAGTTATGCAGAGACTTCTCTTTATACGTGCTCTCGGTGCTGTTGAAGACTGGGACTAATTGCACGATTAAAGATAACCATGTGTCTGAAGCATTTGCGAGACTGATGTTTTTCCCTGCCAAATGGTGTGCTTCTACAGAAAGCATTTCTCAGCTTTGCAACAGGATTTCAGCAGTTCTGAAGTATTATTTCAGGACTGCAGGCTTCTTCCATGTTAACGATCTAAAGATACATGCATATATATAGGAAAGCTTACAGTCTTATTGTCCCAACCTCTGCCATCCTGTGATCCTATGATTCTTGCTCTGTATTAGTATTCCCTGGTTACAGCCAGCGTGTGCATCTGTCAGGCGGAGGGGTCAGAGCCAGCCTCCCACACCCCAACCGTGCTGTGTTTGGGGGGTGTAGCGATCGTTTCTCATTGATATTTGTCTTTATTAAAGACCATAATGACATGCAACATCAGAATATTCTTGTTTTCATGAAAAACTGGCTCCGATCCAGGCGGCTCCATCCACACCGAGGTCAAACACGGGCTTTGCATCCAAAAACCTTTTGCAGCTTGAGACCGCATGTTTTGATCCAGATGTGAATCCCCCCGGCTGTCCCCCCCACCCCTGCGCTCCAGGGGTCTCATATTCTCCCCTTGACGCGAAAACTAAGTAACCTCCCTCACAAACCACCCTGCGAGGAAAGCCCAGACAAGACAAGCATCGGCAGCCCCGCCACTTCGTGTGTGCGCGGCGGCTCCAGTTGGGTGCGAACGGGAACGCGGACAACGCGCCCGCCGCGAGGCGGGGTGGGCTTTGTGAGGGGACAGTGTCGCGGGGGCGCGCAGGGGGGGCGCGCAGAGAGGCACCGCGGCCCGGGCCGTGGCTTCCCGCGCTGCAAGCCCCTCCCCCCGCTGGAATGCGCGGCGAGGGAGGGGCGCGGGGGGGAGTGGAGTGACGCGGCGCCGCGGGTCACGTGACGCGAATGGAATGCCAACAATGTAGCGAATGTCCCGACTGCGCCCCGCACTCGGCGCCCGGGACGCACCGGGGCGGCGATGGAAACCGGCCCGCGCCGCCGAGCTCGCCGCCGCCGTTAAAGTTCAACGGGAACCCCTTCCCCATCCCCCCGCACCCCGGCTGGGCTGAGCGGCGGCGCTGGGCGTCCCGAGGAGGTGAGCGAAGGCGCGGGGGAGGTGGCGCCGCGGTTTCCCCTCCCGACTCCGAGAGTGAGCGCNCCCGCCCCGGGCCGGCTGCTGTCCCCGGAGGGGACACAGCGGGGGTCGGATCTTGAAGCGGGAGTGCGAGTCCGCTGTGTGCGCGCGTCCCCTTGCCGGGGCAGCCTCGGCGCCCTGCCCGCAGCCTCCGACATTTTCCGGGCACCCGTGTGACAGCCGGGCGCGGGCGCTGGAGCTGGAGCTGGAGCGGAGCGGGGCGGCCGCCTCGGGCTTGGCTGCGGGCTGGGCAGTCCGGCCCCCGGACCGTCTGATTAAACGCCCGCAGCTCGTTCTAGGAGCTTTCTGCTCGGGGAGAAGGGGCTGGGGCACCCGCGTTGCCCGGCCGGAGCGGGGTGTCCGCGGGGGCAAGGCGCGGGGAGCCCGGAGCCCGTGCGGCCCCGGCTGGCTGTGGCGGGGGCCCCGCAGTCCCAGTCAGCTGAAGGTCGCTGCCAAAACTCAGACGCTCTCTTGCGTCGGGAGTGGTGCGCGTGTTGAAATCGCCCCGTCCCCGGCGAGGGCACCGGCGCAGATGACGCAGGAAAGCCGGTTTGTGGTGCCCAGGCTCTGCGGTCGATAGCTGCTGGTCTTCTGTGCACAGGGAAGGTGAGCTGTTTCCCACAGTGTGGATCGGGACACTGGTTGTGGCTGGCAGTGGTACGTGGGCACGAAGTTACTTTTCGGACAGTTTCGTTAGCCAGAGGTAAGAGAAGAGGAACGGTTTTGAGGAAAATACTCAGTTTGGTTCTTTTCGCGTTCGTTATATGCCCATTTATACAGGGAAGCATGGTTTGTACCACAATGAAATTCCTCAGACGCTTCCCCCTCCCCAGTCTGAGACCTCCAGCACAAAGTGGATAGTCCCTACTTCCATGAATTTGTGATCCAAAAAACCCCAAAGCGATATCTGTAAATTGGGAGAGGGAAGGCAACTATAGCAGGTTTAAAAAACTTTACTCATTTCTTCAGCGGTGAGTGCACATTTGGCTCACTATAGTGCCTGCATGGCTATAGATGGGGAAACAGCTCACCAGCTTGGAGTTTCGAGACTTAGCGTTTGAAACCAAGCTTCAGTTTCTTGCTTGTGTCCCAGCTCCACAGAGACAGTAGCACATGCAGCCTGTTGATGAATGAAGAAACAGGAGTGTGAATAGCTAGTGCTGCTGGGACGACAGACATCGGCACATGATTTCAGTGCAGTTGTTTTTGCTGCCAGAGCAGCTATTGGTATTTCTCAAATGAAAAAAGAATAATCAGTTATTAAAAAATGGTTCTAATTTGATGCAATTAAAGTAATGTTGCGCTTATTTGAAATACTACATCTTCAGGATAATGGACAAGCTTCTAGTCAGTCAGAATGTATAATGATTTTGAAGAAAACCTTAGGATTGTTTAGCCAGAATGACTTGAAGCTCAAAAACAATTCAGAAAAATCATTTCTGGTGATGTTAGAAAGGCTATTGATACATTCATGCTGCAGGCAAGGTGCAGATTAGAAGGATTTGGAGTTACTAAAATCCAGATGTACAGTCAGAAACACTTAGACAGAATTAGACACACCACGTATCTTTCAAGCGCACAAGCCTTTTATTATTTTTTTTTGCTTAAAAATGCAAATCACAGGAAGATTTTAAAAAGCAGGCGGCTGGACTGCCTGTGTAAATTAATCTGTAGTATTTAATGTTCCGAGTTCTTGGCTTATCGTACACATTCAGTTAAAAAAACATTCTGCAAAATGTGAAACACGTTTGCATTTAGCTGCGGTACTTAGCGTTGTTGCTGTTCTCATTCATACAGTCTAAACGATCAGCGTTTCTTTGTGCTTTAGCAGTATTGTAAATGCAAGCTGAGGAAGTTGCCAGCTGGCTTGACCCAGCATTATTAAACTCGAGCTTAGGCTAAAGGTCACAAAAGTTCTTTATGTGAAGCATGTGTAGAAGTGGGAAAGCAGTCCTTTGCTTGCAAAAAGGTGTGTGGTGGGGGGAGTTGCAAACTTTTGCCTGCATCCCAGGCCTGAGGATTGGCATGGAGACTGAAAAGGAAGAACAACCCAGATTCCTAAACACAGCCATATGGTGCCTGATGCTGTCAGGAAAAGACAGTTATAGACCAATTAATTGCTGTCTAGTTAATAAGCACTAGCTAGTTATGATGTAATCCTAAAAGGGCTGCAATACTATTGTATTGTAATACTTTTTTTAACAGGGCTATGTATTATCTCGTGCTGTATTCTGTTCAAGTAGGAAAATGCTGTTCTTGGGACCCTTTGCTTGCTTTGGTCTTCACTGAACAATGAAAACAGGATCTGTTATTGACTAATAGCTGAATTTTTTTGTTTGTGGAAGCACCAACATCTAGATGAACAGTTTTAGTCCTTCCTTCACTCAAATAACAAGCCCTGTGCAGTGTGCATGTAGATACTGATGTTGCTCTTAGTCCTCTATGAGTTAGGGTCGCAGGCTAGAGAGTACCAAGTGTAGGAGCTCACCACCTCAAATACATTATAGGTGTCTTTTATTTAACTGAACATTTGAATCTTAGTGAAAGAGGTTGACATGGGTTAAGCTCAAGTGATGAAACGGTGCTCCTGCATTTCAAACTGTTGAACCATCATAAGTCTGGTGTCTGACTTCACCGTCGCATTTCAGTCTTTGGTGGTAGAGGAAAGCTTGAAGTGGACTCTCCACTAATGAGAAACTGCTGATGGGCTTCAGAGTTGAATGTGTCCAGGTTCCCTTGGCCACTCACAGTAGTAAGCTCTTTGCTTGGCAGTGAAAAGTGATGGTAAATGTATGGAAATGATTGTTTTGTTGGGAAATGCTATAGCTATCGCAGGAAGAATCTGTTGTGATAAAGCGAGTTGTAGTATGAGCATGTGAAAATAAAGAACTACACTTTCTGGAAAAAAAAATCTTTCCAATGATAAATACGCTGTGATCAGAAGTGAAATGCCTTCTTTTAAAAGAAATGATTGATCCAATTGACTTCTGAGTGACCAAGCAGAACGTGCAGCATGTTGCCACCTTCTGTATTTGCAAATTGAAAACAACAGAACAAAATTCTAACCTTCCCAACAAGGCGGCTTGAGCACCGTTCAAGGAGTTGCTGTGAGTGCCAAAATCAGCAGCAGAAGCCAACTTGCGTAAGCAGCATCAATAGCAAGACGACATTGCTGATTAATCTGTCTCGTTAATCCTCTCTGAATGCACCATTATTTAATGCTTCTCTTATGGTGATGCCACAAAGACTGAGTTGAGGAAGGATTCCTGTAACTTCGTGTGGCACAGAGACCACAAAGTTGCACGGCAGCTCACCTGTGCTGGATAGCTATTCTGGACCGCGTGTCAGAAGAGATGCCTAAAGCTGTCTCAAGGTCTTTTCTTTTTGCTGTGTTGGGATGCTTAACTGAGCTGGTTTTGCCCCTTCTACTGTTACTGAGCAGCTCTGTCTACCTATTTTTTTTTTCCCTTTCTTCCCCATAAAAGGCTCAGCTAATTACATACCATACATTATTCTTTTTTTTTTTCCTCCTGCTCCTTCCAGTTCTGTGGAGAATACTCACCTTCACGCTTTGCTAACATACTCGGGTAGAAAGGCAAAATAACTGGTCTTTCTGTTATTCACTTTGTTGTTGAAATCCTAGAAGTTGCTATGGTTAGAGTCATCAATATTTCCATTATAAATCTCCTTCTTAAACTTCTGAAACTGAGCTCAGCTAGTGTAAAACAAACAAAATCTTAAGTGGGGGGAAAAACATTTCATGAGCATACTCTTCCCTAATTGTGAAATAGGACAGGCTTGTCCAGGATTTGGTTATGCAACTGGGTGGGAAACTTGCTGCAGTTGGGTACTGTAACATTCTTAAACATCATTTTCAAGGGGTTTATTTTCATTTATTTTGAAAATGAAACTTTAAAGGAAAAATAGCTATTGGCTATGTTGAAAAAGCTTTTTGGAATCCGGCTCTTGAAAACAGATAAAGGGAAAACCATTAAAGAGAATGCAGCTGTGACATGTTAAGAGGTTAAACTGATGCACTTTCACTTGATTTACTTGTCACGCTGTCCCTTCAGAAGCATTTAGGATACCATCTTAATTGCATCTACTTTCTATTTTTTTTTTTTTCAGACAACGTCAGTCTGCAAAATGATGATTCCAAGGATTTTCAGTGTCCGTAGGAAACGTGAAGATCATGAGCTGAACTAAAACGTTGGCAGAAATTTCTCGAGAATTTTGCCTTTCCTTTTTCTCTCCGAAGGATTATGTTTACAACAAACTGATACTGTCAAGCGACACTTTTTCTAAATAAAGTAGTTAAAAAACTCCCTAAGAATAAAGCTGTATTTATGCTCAGAGAAAACTGGATTCACAATGAGGCCAAAGACTTTTCCTGCTACGACATATTCTGGAAACAGCAGACAAAGGTTACAAGAAATTCGAGAAGGTTTAAAGCAACCATCCAAATCTTCAGGTCAGGGACTACCTATTGGACCAGGCAGTGAAACTTCTCTGGACCATAAGATTTTGATAGGGAAGGATGCTGCGAGGCAGCAGCAGATGAGACAGACACCTAAGTTTGGACCATATCAGAAAGCTCTGCGGGAAATTAGGTATTCTTTGCTGCCTTTTGCCAATGAGTCGAGTACTACAGCTGCTGTGGAAGTGAATAGGCAGATGCTCCAGGAACTGGTGAACGCAGGTTGTGATCAGGTATGTATGAGTTTGGAGGGGGGATTGTCACCACCTTCAAAAGAAGTTTATACTCAGGACGGGGTTTTGATGGATGTTATTGAGCCTGATGGTTGACAAGATGTACTGATTCTTCTGGCAGACGTGTTGCTGTCTTGACTAGTAAAGTAGATGGTCTTGCTGTTAAAAGGTGTGCATCGTGTGAGGTTAATTCGTGTTAAAAGTGGTCATTGGTGACCTCTAAGATTCTCTTATGATTTCTCCAGTTGATGTAAAAGGCTGAACAGGGTAGCTTTCTCTTCCCCCTGCCCCCTGC
>WBNH01002177.1:86980-148560 GCA_013401255.1 Urocolius indicus
CCCCCACCCCCCATACTGGAATAAGCTTTAGCTCTGAGTATTTGGGTGGAATTTTATCTAGCACATGTAAGCTCAGTACACTGTCACAACCAACCAGAAGAAGTGACAGAGTACAGTCTTTGAAGACTCACACTTGCTGTGTGAGATAACCAGAGACAGATCACAGATCCAATGAGAAGTACTGCAGTACAACTAAACACTTCCTAGTCCAGTGAACCAAGATGCTGTACTAAATTATTTAACTGGAGGAACCAAGGAGTTTCTCTGATCTGAAGCATGCCATGAAAACAGAGTGTTTTTTAGAACTCTACCCTGGCTGTTTAGGATGAGAACACTCCCTGTGCATATGAGCCAAGGTTAAATGAGCACAGCTGGATTCTGGATTGGAAATGTGTGTTTGGTTGGTTACATGGACGAATTGTTCACACACAGAACAGGCTTCTTGGACGCAAATCCTGGAAAGTACTTTTTAAGCATGCTACAGTGCAGAAATGTTAAGCCAATGTATAAAACAGAAATACCTGAGCACCTGTTATATTGCCTTTAATACCATGACATTTTAATGTACTGTATGTGTAAAGTTTTACCTATTATGACTTCAACCTTCCTACAGTGGTATTGCTTCTCATAGAGCAATGAGCCAGGTTCTGACTCTGATGTGGAGATTTTTGCTGCCTCCTGAAATTTGGCTGCACATTTTGGTCAGAGTTTTTTTTCCATTTTTTACCCCTCACTGGCCTGATCCTTCCGTTCTCACCTTGAGCTCTTATCCCTAGCTTTCATTTGTTGCCTGGAGATGGCATTTTTGGGCCTATCCCTTAAGTGTGTTTGGTGTTCAAACCTAAGCATAAGCAAGATCACATCTGGCTAGAGTCCAGATAGGGATTCCAACACTGGAGTCTTGTGTCTAAAAATGTCGAGTTTCTTAATATGAGTCCAGGCCATTTAAAGGTTGAATGTACGGGAGGGTTGTGAATGAATGGAGCTTCTTGAGATGGTGTGAATGGTGCCTGGCCCTGGGGATGGCATGGTGTAGGGTGACAGACTTGATGACTACCTCTTGATTCTTCCTTTCCTCTTGGTGCCTGAGCTATTTTGCATCAAACTGTTTCAGAGTATGATGTGTAGTAAATTAGCCATCCCAAGCTACCTTGTCCCTGCTTGTGAGTCAAAGCCTTTAAATACTTACCGCATGGATGTCTTCTGTAGGTAGCTAATGGATCTCTGATTTAACGGAGAAGTGAAGTCAGCTTCAGTTTCTTGGGGGATGGTTTTATTTACCTCTGGACCCAATGCTAGTATGACATTGGTAAATGGACATTGAAGCCTTTTCCTCACCCCCTCAAATGCTAGGAGCAAGTGTTTAGAGGTTAAGGATTTCAGTCTACAAATAGCCAACGATGTACTTGAGCATTCCTCTACATCAGGCTGGCAGAGTACAAGATCTTGCACCTCCACATCCTGGGTCACTGTATGCTAATCAGCTGTTAAACCGCTGCAAGGGTTCTGCAGTTGGCAATTTATAGTAAGAAGCTTTAACTGTGGGTGCTCTGGAAGCTGCAAAAAAATGAATAGATGGTTATCATGTTGTTCAGTTTGGTCTCATGTGAACTCCATTTTTTAATTGGATTTGAACTGATGCTTTTTGGTGTTCTACATGGCAGACTGAAAAGGAATCCTAACCTTGTGTGTAATCCATTCTGGTGGACACCGTGCGAACTTAATGATTCTTTTTCAGCCTGTTTGTTGGGCCACAGTAAGGATTTTTGGACTGATGAAGGGGAGCAGTGGCAATTAAGAAGGAAAGAGTATAAATTTCAGAGGCTGAGGAAAGGACACCAATATATATTATTCTTATTAGCTCCACTCGTCTGGCATGACTGTAGCATGGTTAGATTTTAACAACCACCGTTTAAAACATACTACAAGAGATGTTGCATGTTAATTAACTTAAAGGTAGGGTTTGTAGCTCTCTGTTCTAAGCAGCTGTAAGTTTAAAAGATGAAATTGCAGTTGTTTTAATGAAATAAAAATGAAATATTAGAACAATGTATTACCTTATTCTTACTCTATGAAAGACTCGTGGACAGGAAATTGGTTATAAGCTGGTTGGTAAATGTAACAAATTCACAAAATGCAGTGTAATTCATTAAGTAAATACAAAATTCTTATGCCTTTCAGTTGCAGTCATCATAGGTGTTACATGTGTAAACAGATATTTAAAAAATTAATTAGGAAGTTGGCAGGGTTTTGAAATGCCCTCATGTTATTATACAAAGATTTCTTTTCAGCTGTTGCATAACTTACCATTTTATAGTGAAATCTGGTCCCCAAAACTTAATGGGGACTGTGCTCTTGACCTGAAAGAAGCCAAGATTATACTTTTTTTTTTTTAAAGAGATACAAAACAAAATTACCCACAGAATTAGTCATGATGCTTTAAAAAAAAAAAAAGAGTAACTTGTCTGTGTGCTTAAGTCATCTTTTCAACAGTAATTATTTAGCAAGTTTCAATCAAAAATAATTAGTGCAGCATAAATTGTTTTGAAACTTGTGGAACGTGAATGCAAAAGCGCAGATCTTTTTTGTTGCAAAAGTTTGAAGCCAAAAGAACTGCTAATATGCTGTTCATCAGGAAATAAACCTCCTTGGGCTTGGAAGTGTAACTTGCAGTCACTGCAGAGGGACAAGAGCAAGGAGCGTGAGTGCTGGGGGCTGGTAACTGCTGGAATCACCTGGGGCAAGTGGCTGGCGCTTGGGGTGTGGTGCTAAATGCAGCTGCTGTTGTGGGTTGAATTTTTCTAATGAATAGATGCAATTGAGCATATGATCACTGACATTCCAGCAACCTGAATGGGCTGTACTGTACTTACTGTACTTCCTTAGAGCATAAACAGCCACTGACATTGTAATGTAGAGTGGGCTGCAGCAGTTCTAGATGAACTGTGGAACGTTGTGCCCCCTTTTTTTTTTTTTTTCTTCCCTTCAGGGAAACTTCTTTGAGCAAGGATACCTTTTCTGGGTTTCTAGACACAGTTTGTTTGGGCAGCTATTGCTGTATGATCAGCAGAGTAGGTGGACTTGCTATCAAGAGATGTGCCTAGTGTGGGGTTAAGGACAGGCATGGTGACCTCTAGCATTCCTTATGATTTCTCTTATTTTATTTATATGTATAAAGCTGGGCAGCATAGCTTCCTCTTTTGTTTTTTTTTTTTTTTTTTTCTCCTCCCCTTCAATACAGGACAAGCCTTAGCTGTGAATATTGGGGTAGAATTTTGTTATTGTACTATACACACTACAACTGTGTGTATTTGTGAAGTGGGAAAGCTCTTAGACTTTATTTTTTTTTTTCCCAGAAGCTTTACAACATCTCTGTAATAAAACATGTACACCTCACCTGTGTCAATACCAGGACATTCTAAGGGGGAAGATCAGACCTTGGACACTGTAGTGTCTTTCAAGAAAGTGGAATGGTGATTATTGGTGCTGCAATGTGTCCACGAACAGGGAATCATTTGGGTTGGAAGAGACCTTTAAAAGCAAGTCTGCTGACACCACTAAACCACTTCCTTGATCAGCCTTTCCAACAGCCCTTTGGATGAAGGAATTTTTCCTAATATCCGATCTAAACCTCCCCTGGTGCAACTTAAGGCTATTCACTTTTGTCTTACCACTTGTCATCAGTGTTACACTGAATTCACAGAATTCAGCTAGTAGAAGTGGAGTGTCTTAGCGTTTTGGGTTTTTCCAGAACCCTGACGTTCCAGGGTTCTTTCTATCTCTTCATCGTGGGTTACATCCTTTTTAATTTGACAAATATTCTACCTTGGTTTAGTAGAATGCCACCTGATTCTAGGAAACTTTGAGAATGGGAAATACAGTATTGAATTTGAGCAAACATTTGCACTTCTTTAAGTGAGGGAAACTGCTACTCCAAGCAGAACTTTTTTTTTCTGTATAGCGTTTTACAGATCATGCTTGTTCACACATAATCCATGTGCCTTCTAGCAGCATGTTACTTGAGCAATATGACTTTTCATCCTATCCTTGGAGCAAGGAGAGGAAGCAGATACAATGCAAAGTTTTGTTTTGGTAACAGCACATAGTGGGAGTTTGGCTTGTAGCAAAATACCTGTTGTGATGTATTTGTGAAGAGGACAACTCTAAAAAAGACATTTTGTTGCCTTCAAGTTTAAAGGTTCAAATTTCATAATACCCCTGAGCAAATGAGGGGATTAATTTCATAATGTAGGCCTGTAATGTAAAAAAAAAAAAACGTTGTCTGGTGCTAGAGTAAACTTGACTCGTGTTAAGAGTTCTGCTTGCCTGGCTATTTACCAAAACCTCCAGCTTAGTCATCTTCTGGTTGTTTTGGGTCCACATTGGTTTGTTAATGAAAAATGACTGAAGAATGAACTGTTAGAAAATTGCCTAGGTTATTCTGTGGGACATATGTTAAAGGTGACAAGAGTCCTTACAAGCTGTGTTGCAGTTCAAGAAGAAATAAATATTCTTGGCTTACAGGAGAAAAAAAGGGGCCCTCAAATGAGGGCATTCAGTGCTGAAAGCAGGAGAAGATTTTTATTTTAGGAACTGAAGTAGTTGATAATTGAGGCCAACAGTCTCTTGTGTGTTCATTTATCTCTCTCATTTGAAGGTAAGTTGTACACTCAGTCTTTGCTAGCTGCATTGAGATCTTGTTTCACAACTTTTTCCTATATTTTTTTTTCTTTCTAACCTGTTCCCCTGGGCAGCCCTGGCACAGGCTGCTCAGGGGGGTTGTGGAGTCTTCTTCCTTGGAGGTCTTCAAGTCCTGCCTGGACACTTTCCTATGTGACCTGATCTAGGTGGACCTGCTTCTGCAAGGGGATTGGACTAGATGATCTCTAAAGGTCCCTTCCAACCTCTACCATTCTATTATTCTAACTTCCCTTTTTTGATTGTAACTTTGTCCTAATTTCTGGAGCGTTTACAGTATCATCCAGTATTCTTCCATCAAAGCATCTAAGGGAATGTGTTTTCCCAACAATATGCCTGAAGTTAGCCCCTTAAGTTATTTCAGTTTTTAGCTGCTTCAGAAAACAAGTGAGTCATAGCCTGCCAGGGGCAGAAAGCAAGAGATGAGGATTGCTCTCTTGAACTGATACCTACAGATAGCTCTTTATTCTTTCCTGTTGTCTCCAGTCTTCCCGTGTTGCTGTCACTTCTTGATGACACTGGCTTATACTTGAATCCTCTGTGTCATGATGCAGTTCCTGAAGTGTATTTTAGAAGGTGCTCTTGGCTCTGTTCTGTGTGAATGTGGCTTAGTGCATGCTCTTGTCCTGCAGAAGGAAGAAAACAAATGTCTTTTCTCTCACATTTTCATGCTGGTGGAAATATTTGTGGGCAGTAGTAGGTGATTGCATGTGCTCCTTCACATGACAAGACATAGCTTCTTGTCAACTGGGCAGTAATATGGCACTGAACAAGACTGCAGTGTTTTAAACTCTGCCCTTTATTCTTGTAGTGTCTCTTCTTCTATGTCAAACTATAGAATAAATTGCACCTTGGTAGCAGGATTGTGTTTGAAATGGCAGAACTGGAATCGGGTGCCAGCCTTCAACTATAGATATGTGTGAATCTTGAGTTACGTTAAACTAATGCTTCCCTGTTTCTTATGTCAGATAATAGCTCTAGAAGCTTTGAGAGTTAATAATAAAGTCTAAACAGGGTTCAGGATTAACTTGCATTGGATACTTAAATTGTATTTATTAAAATTTAATTGCCAGGAAAAGGTTGAACTATGGGTATCTTTTTTTTTTTTTTTGATTAAAAAAAGGAAATGACTTCATCACAGTCACTAAAAATTCTGCATAAGCATTAACTTCAGTCTCTGAATAAAAATGCTCTTGTGACCAAAAGTAAAGATTGCCATTCTTATAACAGGAAGTTGATATTACAATAGTAGTAGGGTGTAACTGTTCCTTTTGCAATTTTGTTGTTCTCAGGCTAAATCTTTGCAGCTCTTTTCAACTTGTATCTGAGAGGAAGCAATGTGATTTTATGCTGAGACTGAAAAACATTTCTGCATGGGCGTGGGGTGGTTTTTTTGTGGTTTTGTTTTGGTTTTTTTTTCCCTTAAAAGAAGATGAAGTGATTTTAAACTTGGATGTTTCAGTAGAAGGACTGGTTGGCAGGGCTTTTGCATGTCACAGTCCTTAGAAGGTAATTCAAGATGTGCATTTGAAACTCATTTAATTACACCTAGGGATGCTTTTCTGATAGCTACTGAACTAAACAGAAGCTTATGTTAAAGCTGATAGTTGAACATGCAAGTTGAATGCAAATAAATATCCATGACTTCTTATGTGATACACAGGTATGTGTCGTACTTCTGTGGATTCTATTTTTTTCCCTTTTTTTTTCCCCCCCTAAAGTGCGGCCAAATATACATACAGTAACTTGGGAAAAAATATTTTACAGACGTTTTGGAATTAATTGATCAGCAGAACTGTAACTAAGTTAACTAAGTTAAATTAAGTTAACTAAGTTAAAGGAAAAAAAAAAAGGGAAATTTCATCTCTACTCCATGTAGAAATACTAATGCTTGTCACCAGGTACATAAATTTACTAATTGAAGCGACAAGACCAAAGCCAGGCATTCAGTTGCATAATATAATCTGATAAGCGGAAGGAACTTCTTATTCCGTTTTATTTATGAAGTATTATTGCCAGACATTGTCATATTTGCCCAAGGGCAGAATACAGTTTTCTGAAAGCATGGTCTGTTACAACTGTATGTCTGTTTTCTAGAAATACTCAAGATACTGTTCAGATTCTTACCAGACTACTGCTGGATGGAGAGTGGGTGACCATCATGGTCGTGCTCAGGAGGCAGGGACTGAGGATCACACTGAAGATGAATGTGCTACAAAATGCAGCAAAAGGGCTTTTTGGTTGTGAGGTTGATCATGTCGCTCTTCTGCAGACCACAACTTGTTTGGTGCTTCCTTGGGCACAGTGTTCAAATCCTGCTTTGCAGCTGCTTGTGGTGGTAGTGACTCCTATAGACAGGCCATGTCCCACATGTATTGTCCATGTATCCTCACAACCTGCCATGAATCAGGCTCTGATATGTGTATTCTTTTTCCTTGGGTACTGCCTGTATTTGTGACTTGCGTGTATACAGTACTATCTAAAATAGCTGAGGAGAGACATGAAAGAGACCTTCAAGACATATTTTCTTGGTGAAGGCAGCTTCTCATTTCTTGGGTATGTCCATTAATTCCCCGCTGTTGTCGCTATTGTTTTTTTTAATCTCTGTTATCAAACAGCTGAGCAGGCCTAGGTTTTCCTGTGTTTGACTTAGGAAAGATTTGTGGCTGGGTTGCAAGCTGCCTCACTATGGATATAGCTACTCTGGAGTAGATATTTCAGTCAAGTACTGATGGAACAAATGTAGTTTCAGAGAGGAAAATCTAGGAGGGGCAGACACCCTGGTTGCTTAAAGCTACAGATGTTTGTGTTAATTTGGGCCCTGTTCTTACGTAAGTCATATGTACAGCATGTGAAACACGTTCCATTTTCTTCAGTCTGTGCTTATGTTCATAACCTAATTGTGAGCATAGTTTAGAACTGGTATTTTTATGTTGCTTGGAGCTGAGGGTTACAGTGGAAAAATGCTGGTCCTTATTTCTAGGTTTTCGTCATCCCCTGGCCTTTTGGAAAGGAAGAAAAATGAAGTTAAAATGTCTCTGGTTACCAAAATAGAGGCAGCAGTTGCTGAGGCCTTGTGGTCTTTGGTGTTATCCCACTGTAACAGCAGTAGGCTCCAGGTTTGAGAAGGATCCCAATTTCCCATCGTTAGAAGATGCTTAAATAAATGCCTGGTGAAAGTCAACCAGCCAAACTCTTGCTTTTTGCCTGCTCTACACATCTGTTGCTGGTCACCCAAAATCCTGTTGCCTGTTGGAACGGTTTTTTTAACTTCATTTCACTTGGCAGCTGATGTGCCTCCCTGATAGTGTGTGGCTTCTGCTGAGGTGATTCTGTCAGCTGTGAGAAACTTCTTGTATACAAATCGAGACATGGAAATTAGGTTTCACCCAAGAGATGCATGTGTGCATATATGTATTGTGGCAACCGCAGTGTTTGCATGGTACCAGCTGTTCACAAGGAATTTAATCTGTAGGATTTTTTTACTGCACTGACTTATTTTTCAGACTAAGTAAACAAGATTCTAGTGTTTGAGGCTATGTTCCACTTTCCTGCAGTGTAAGAGGCGGGTTTTCCCTGATGAGAAGCTTGTGCTCTTCATTTTAAGTGAATCCAAGCAATTAAAAATATTTCCTCAGGGAGCTGATGAAGAGAACAGGAGAAGAGATGAAAATACTTAAAATATTTCTAGGTCAGTTAATTTTCAGAGGATTGAAGCCAAAGAATTTTGTGTACCTGTGAATCAGGTAACAGCTGTGCCAGGGACAGCTTGTGAAAATAACTGTTTTCCATTGCTTTGTCTTTAATTGCTGTCTATGTGAAATTGATACAGTGACACATGTTGTCTTCTACGCATTTAGAGAAACAGCAGAGCAGCATAAGTGGAAAAATGTTGACATTTAAATGTAGTTTGCTTCAATGACCAAGCATTTCGCAACTGCTTTCTATACCCGTCACTACTTCAATGCATGATTTGTAAATTACTCACTTCAGCCAAAGATGACGTGTATTACTCCTTGCATACATCAAATGTGAGAGAGAAGACTGCTGATACTAGGTGATAATATAGCTAAGTTCTTGCCCTTCAAAGAGATTGGCTTCAGTAGAACCACTAGCAGTGTAAAATTACTCCTGTGTAAGTCTTTATATGGTTAGGTTTGGATTTTATCTGCCATTTATGAATCTGTTGGATGTGGGTTATTTCTGAACAGCAGAAAATATCAGCACAGAGATCATTGTTGCTACTTTGCAGCTTCCTTTTATCCTTGTTAGTTTTTTCTTCCACTGTATTAGCTCTTAAATATCTTCCAGGCTATTCAAGTCTATACTCTCCTTCACCTGTTGTCCATATTGTTGGCAAACTCTGCTCCATTGGTTCGAATGACTAATATTCAGCACCTCCTACATGCTTTCTCCATGTGCCACTGAATACCCTAAATTAATTAGGTTTTTTTAGATGACTACTGACTATCAAGAAAGAACTTGTCTATACTTCAGTCTTTAAGACGTCCTTAAAACTTCAACTTTATTTTTTAGATTTGATGTGACATCCTAAAGAATTATAGTTGCAACTCTAATGTGACTTTGACAGCACACCCTATATATTTTAATTTTTGTATCTTCCATTCAGTGTCACAAGTCCATAGTCCATGCTTAAACTAGCCACCTGTGCCATTTCTGCTTTACTTCCAGCTTTGCTACAGTCACTGTGTTCATTCCACCCTTCTGCCAGATGTCAGCCTGATAAAGGTGCGTGACATCCAATTCACGGTCACAGAATTACAGAACTGTAGGGGTTGAGAGGGACCTATAGAGATCATCTATACGCCCCTGCTCAAGCAAGTCCACCTAGATCAGGTCACAAAGGAGTGCATCCAGGCTGGTTTTGGAAAGGAGACTCCACACTCTCCCTGGGCAGCCTGTGCCAGGGCTCCCTCATCCTCACACTAAAATAGTTTTTCCTTAAGTTTAAGTGGAGCTTTTTGTGTTCCAGCTTTTGTCCATTAGCCCAAGGCCTATCACTGGACACTATAGGAATACACCTTTTAAATACTTGTAAGTATTAATGAGGTCCCCCCTCAATCTCCTCTTCCCCAGACTGAACAGACCCAAATCCTGCAGCCTTTCCTCATAGGAAAGATGTTCTAGTCCCCTGATTATCTTGGAGGCCCTGCGCTGGACTCTCACCACCTTCTGGGTTCTGTCATTCAGCCAGCACTCCATACACCTCACCATCCACTCGTCCAATCCACACTGCCTGAGCTTTCTGATGAGGATGTTATGGGAGAGTGCTAAAAGCCTTGCTGAAGTCAAGGTAGATAACATCAGCTGCTTTCATCTAGCCAGCCGGTTACACGCTTATAGAAGGCTATCAAGCAGGATTTCCCCTTGGTGAATCTGTTTTGAGTCCCACAGATAGCCATCTTTTCCTTCATGTGTTTAGTGACGCCATCCAGGTTGAGCTGTTCTGTCACTTTTCCAGGGATGGAGGTGAGGCTGACTGGCCTGTAGTTTCTCAGGTCATCTTTCTTGCCTTTTTTGAGAACTGCAGTGACTGCACCTTGTCTGAGGTGACCTCACCTCCACGATCAATTGAAAATGACAGTGGTTTGGCAAAAACATCAGCAGCTCCCTCAGCACTTGTGGGTGCATCCTATCAGGTCCCATAGATTTATGGGTGTCCGACTTCCCAGCAGGTCTCTAACCCCATCCTCATCCAGAAGGGGAAATTCTTCCATTCTCCAGACTATTCTGCTGTCCTCCAGGGACAGGACTTCCAGAGGGCTAGCTTTGGCAGGTAACTGGAATCTCGGAAATAGGACATGCACAGGGTATCTTGGTTTATAATACAAAACAAAAAAAATCTCTGGCTGGCCCAATTAAAAATATAAAAAGTTGTGGCTGTATGACAGAGATCTTTGAACCAAGATAAATCCAATCTGTACCGTGTTTTGTCCTGGCTCCAAACAACCGTTGAATAATTTTCTCAAGAGATAACGAGTTCCACCTAGGTACAGCCTGCTTCTTCTGCTTGTCCAGCACAGTTTCCTGGTTGTACTTTCAGATGATCCCTGATGGCCTGTGTAATGTGTGCTGCCTAGGCATGGAAGCAAAAAGCTGGCTGTGTGCCAGAGCAGGGTACAATTCCTCTTTTCTGTCAAGTGCTCTAGCAATTGCTGCGTTATAAACCAATTTCCATCATTTCTTGCACCTTGGCCATGCCTCCCATTCTGAAAATCATTTTACTATGTTCTGTAGTACAAGCAGCAAGTGCAGTGAGTGCTTTCTTGAAGGTGTTAGGAAGAACCTCTGAAACACGTGTGTGGTATTGCCGTTATGCAAATGGTGGAGAGAAGATGTTGGTGCAGTGCTCAACAGTGCAAATCAAAGACCTAGAGCCTGGAAGGAGTTTACATGTGAGCAAAAGGCATCAGTCTCTCTGGCAGGACATGTGGTGAGCCCGCTCCCCATACTACAAAAGCACAGGACCTCGCTGGGAAGTGCCAGCAAATTCAGAAGCAAGCCACAAGAATTTTCATTTGCGTTGGTGTGCCTCCCCCCACCCCCGTCTCTCTTGTTTACTGAGAAGTGAACCTTCAGGGGTTTTAGCCACATTAAAGTAACCTAGGAAAAGTATTTTTCAGTACTACTTTGGTGCTGTAAAATCTTCTGTAACAAATCAGTTCCCCTTTTCCAGGGACTTTTGTGTGATTCTGAAGCGTTAGAAACTGCTTGAGGTTGGGAACTTGCTGCTGCAAGCCCTGCTCTGCACTTAGGCAGAAATGGATATTCAGATTTACTGCCAGGGAGAAGCTATTGTCTCCTGAGCCTCTGCTCAGGAGGCAATGGAGAGTCTGAGTTGCAGTACAGTCTGTGGCAGAGCGTTGGAGCTGGAGGCAGAGCTGCCATTTCCCAGATTCCTCGGAAGGTCAGAATGTCCTGCTATGTGTTCAGCATCTCCAGGAAAGCTATTTTGGGCAAACAGGAATGCTACGTGTTCAACAGGATTCCTTGGGTTTTTTTGCAAAGAGACATTTTCTTCCTCTTGCCTCATGGAGGAGGGTTTGTGTTCCCAAGCTCACCAGTCTACTGCAGTGTGAATCCTGTCCTGTATGGGCCAAACAACAGCAGCCATAATGCTGGCACAGCACCTAGGACCTTACTTTCAGCTGTGCATAAAACTTCCTTCTCTTCCTCTCTCCTATTACCTTGAGCCAGGACCATTGTCCTAGGTGAAACACTGAGTCAAAGTAACAGGGCACCATCAACAGTTCTTGCACACAAACTTTGAAGACCATGAACTTGGGGAAGATCCTGCCCCCCTGACCACGGGTCTGATTTAGTGTGTCACTTTCACACAGTAGGTTTGGGTTTACCAGTCTGGGAAAAGGCTCAATGGAAAAAATTTTTACTCCCCCCCCTGCCCCACCCCCTCCCTCCCCTTTTCGTTTTCCTTTTTCTTTTTTTCTTTTTGATACCTCTCAGGTTGTGGTAGCTAATAGATAGGGAAAGTATTACTGCTGAGCTTTCATTTCTGACAGGAGAGTGATAACTGACTGTTGTGAGGGCAAATGGGAAGCATAACAAGGAGGAAGCCCCTGCTAAAGGAACTGGCTGTGTGAGCTGGGAGGACGATGTTTGGCATTTAGATGGTATGGAAGCAATCAGGTCACAGAGCTGGTAGTGCTGAATTCAGCCATTAGTGAAACTGATTGTTTTAACTGGAGGAGCAGTAGTGCTAATGAAATATCTGCCTTGAAAATTGGATGTGGGTTGGTGTTTGTTTTTGGGTTTTTTTTTTTGGAGAATGAAAACTCTAATCGTGCACGTTGAAGTGTTGTTTAGGTTTCTCAGCCCTCAAGCCACCTGCATGACCAAAAGTAGTGTGAGTTAGTTCAGTGAGGGCATGGGCATTAGGAAAATCCTTTTATTCAGCTCTGCAGTGTGGAAGAAACAGCAGCCTGAGCCAGAACAACTCTCTTCAGGGAAAACAGCATGGGGTTCTCAGCAGTGTGCCCCAACAGTCAGTGCCTGCAGCTGGCAGGCACTGCAGAGGAGGAGACACAACTTTCATACTTCCCAGTCTATTGAAAAGCTCCAGGTTGCCTTGTTTTCCTTCTCCCTGCTTCTTTCTTTTACATATTTTTGTGTGTATGCTTGCTGTCTGCAATCATGCTTAACCCCTCATCCTGCCCACATGCTCTGCTGATAAGGTTTAATTGCTAGTTGTAGGTAACACCTTCCGCTACTCTAAAGTCCTGGTTTCTGTGCTTGTTGCAATGGCTGTTCTTGCTTTCTGGAAAAATATAGGACTTGCTTTTCATGTAAAAATAGCTTTATTATTTCCATATAGGAGTAGCAGTCAGGGCAGGCATATTTCCAGGTCAGCCTGGAAATGAGGCTTGGTAGGGAAAACCTCTGTTCCAAACATGGGCTGGAACCAGCAACAGTTCTTCATGTGCTGAGCAAAGCCAACTGGCTTAGAGAGAGATGGGATCCCTTTTTTGGGTGCACATGCGACATGCTGGTATTCATGTGCTCTAGAGGGGAGCCAGGCATCGACATAATGAGCACTTTACTCTGTTAAGTACTTACGTTAGTTTTAATAGTTTTCTCATAATCACATTCTTTTGGTAATGGTAGGCATAAGTTTTGAATTTAAGGTTACAAAGAGTTTCTTAGGGCAGTCTGTAGCTACAAGTGCTTAGAATATGTGAGTAGAAGGGATATTTGCAGGAGCAGTATTATTCCACAAGATTGTGCTCTGTTGGGTACTGAGTAAATAAACAATAAATGTGCAAATCTGGGATGATGTTGCTGTATGATTGTTTAGATAGTCCAGCCGTACTTTGGATTTTGTTCTTTGTGGTAGCTGTCTTGTGAAGCTTCTGGCTTATTGCCATGTATTTCTAGATACATGTGAAGGTGATGTGAATCGTTTTGATCTTCATATTTTGCTAGTTCATATTTTTACATCCTTCAGGCATATTGCAGGAGTCTCCAGGGCTTTTGAGAACTAGTCAGCTTAAATTTCCCCTTTATCTTCACAAAAGTCACTACAGAAGTAAGAAAAAAAGCACAGAAGGGGAATTACAGGCAGCATTAAAAATGGTCCTTCAGAACAGAAAATCAGATTTAACATGAATTAAAAATTCAGCTCTGTTTCAGAGTTGCAAAAGCTCTTTTATTCACTAGAGAACTGTTAAAGCTAGTCATTTTTGGCATGGTATCGGTCAGGGAAGCGTGACAAAGTGCAGTGGAATGCACTGAGCTGCAATCCGGCTTGTAGTGGAGTATGACTTTAGTGTATGGAGCATTGCAGGAAGTGTTGAGGGGGGTGGGGAAGCTTTTTCATTTCATCAGCTACTGAGTAACAGTGTTCTTCCTCAGACCGCACCTGCAACAACAGAGGGTCCCTTGGATGCTGGGGTCAGAAGACCAAACGTGAAGAGCCTGCATAATCTGAGTTTCTGGTAGAACTTGGCTCAGTTTTGTGAACACTGCTGTGCAGAATTCAACGAGATGAGAAATTTGGAAAGAGTAGTGTATTTGGGATTGCAGATCAACTGCACATATCTAGACTGGGACCACATTCCTGATCTGGAAGATGAAGAATCTTGGGCTTGAATTCTGTCCTCGTTGAAATCAGTTAAATTACTACTGATTCCATCAGGCCAGAGCGTTGCTGCTTGTTTTGGGCAGTGAGAAAGTCCTCCTGTTCCACCAGCTTACAGACGCTGAGTCCATTTAGTTACACTTAGGTTTTGGCACAGATTTTGGCCTTAAATGGAAATCTGTTAAATCCATTTAATATCAGTAGCTTGGATTTCAGATTACATGGATGGTTAAGCCTAGCTATATGTGGTAATTACTAGCCAGTTAAAATATTCCTCTAATTCCAAGTGTGCCTCATATTTTCCTTCCTTCTCTAAATTGTGATGTTACTGTCCGCAGAGTTTTCCTGATATTTGTAATGATATTGTAAGAAAACGTGATGGTACCTTTCCTGGCAGAAGAGGATCTTTCACATTTGCATTGCTCTCTTAACAGCAATAAGTAAATACAAAGCCAGTGTTATACTGGCATTGCAGTAAAGCCGTGTGTTGGAACATCATTGCGAAAAATTGAGTCTCTGCCCAGAAGAAATTACAACCTGAACTGATGTTTCTAGGGCAGGGATGTAGGAAGATGATAGCCCAGAAAAAAGTATAATGATATTTAGTGTTCTTATTGTTCACATAGATATCTCTGTCATTCTTACTGTCTGCTTACTTAATATTCTTTAAGAGGAGAGCTTGAGATTGTATTGGAAACACGGGTACATGTTCAGAGCGTGAGTAAAGGAGTGTCAGCTGGTGGGATGTTGCAGGCTGTACAGCTCAGGTTATGAAGAATGCAGAAGTTGCTTAGCAGATGAATTTCTTAGGTGGGAGCACTGTCATACTCATTAAAAGCTCATTTAGCAGATATGGTATAGATCCTGTTTAAAATACAGACTGTCAGATTATTACACGTTAAAGTACTTCTACTCTGGATTCTTAGCTTTACTCTTTTGCAAAGACAAGCTTAAAGTTGAAAATTGGCTATTAAAATTGCTATACAGCAACCATTATGGTAATTCAAATAATGTATATGAAACTACTATGACTATATTACTGTTTTCTTTGCATGGCAGTACTTTGGATAGTTCCAACATCTCAGATATTGAGTGTTCTGGAATAGAAATTCTACAAATTCCAGTTGTGAGGAAAAAAGGCTTAAATTCAAGTTTTCACATAGAATTCTGTACATGTGTATCTATACACATACCCTTCTAAGTTTGCTTATCGTAGGCCTCTGTGGATAGTCTCCGAAGGTGGTGGCAGATACTGTACAGCTTGATTAAAAGTGATCATAATGTCGACAATTAAAAAAGCTGATGAATGCCTTGGAGAGAATGAGTAGACAGTTGCTATGGGAGATGAACATTGACCTTGGAAGCTGAGTGTCTGCTTGAGCGTTGCTGTTCAGGAATTGTTGGACCTCTAATTCTGTGTCTCACTGCATTATCTGTGACAGTGTGCCCACAGACAGGAGCCCAAAGAAGGTGCATACATAGTAGGACTGAGGAAAGAGCATTTCTCTGGAGCTATAGGAATTATTCCAAGGTGACCTGCGGAGCTCACTGGTGTAGCATGAGTTTGACCATCAAAATATAAGGACTGTCTCCATGTGCCATTGCCATGGAGGCTTAGCTTTTGGACTTGGCATGCTCAAGGAGTATGAACACATCATCTCATGAACCTGCCATGCGTTGTGATGCAATGACATCTGTTCAGCAGTACTTGGCAATGTGCACACAGGTTAGAAAGAAACCAGGAGTACTGTTTCCACCCAGTTCTCATAGGGATAGTTTAGAAGCTTGGAACCTGACTGATTAACCAGACATACCTTTCACCTTTGGCAGCTTTGTCAAGTAGGTGCATAGGAGCTATATATTTTTTTTTTTTACTTAATTCAGAAATGGAGATGTTCACCAATGCACTGCTGCACACTGTTGAGTCTTAGTTTTTGTGACTTTATTATGGAGCCTCCCTTCCATACCATGTAGCATTGTGCTTAGTATTGCTGGTGTTATCCTGTCAAAGCACTGGCCATGTTTTATTCTCCATTCAAAATACTTGGGAAGAATTTTGCCCAACATTTTGCTGTAGACTTCACTTTTAAGAATATGTTTTCTTATGGAGGAAAAGTGATTACTTGTCTCTTCCTGGTTTCTTAGTGTTTTACAGCCTTAAAGATGACAGAAGAAATATTACTGTCTTTGAATAGTACTCGTGCAACTGAGCATGTGCTGTAATAATGAAACCTGAGAAACAATTGCCAGTTGGTCTCCTATCAGGTGATATGGGTTGACAGCATTAGAAAACAACATTCTTTTAAAAATTTGAGTTAAAGACTTGAGGGAGAGAGATGAGGAACACTGATCCACTGCCAGGATTACTGGGGTCTGGTAAGCAAATGTGTCAACATTTGCCTTAACACTGTGTGACTTGGTCAAGGGAACGGTTTCTTTATCAGCGTGAACCTTTTCAAGCTTCCTTCTCAGACTTCAGCTGTGGAGGAAGGATGAGAGGAATGATGTCCTCTGATCTGCTTTCCTCCCTCTCCTTTGTTTCAGTTTAATCGAGTTCAGACTTCTTTAGAGTTCAAAATACTGTATTTTCTTAAGAAATGTAGCTGTTATGGAATAGGTCCAATATCTTCTAGAGTCAGTGTTACAGGGTTTTTATTGGCTTGATGTAGTGGGATTTTTTTTCCCTCTCTTTCTCCTGTGGTTTAAAATTACTTGTCTAACATGTTGATTTATAGCCTGTCATGTAAGACTGCTTCCCCTTGGCTATATCTTTTTAAGATGATCAAATGTATTTCTGAAAAATGTCCTGTTGTTGCCTTGAAATATTAGGTGATAACTGCACAAGTAAGAGAGGGATTAGCATGTTAAACCTAATACGACACCATCACACAAGAAAGTTTTTAATTGCAGTTTTTTTAAAGCAGCATAGAGAAATAAAGGAAGAAAAACCATATGGTCTGAGGTACCACAAGCATATTCCATTCACCTGGGAAGTTTGTAGGTTGGTGTTAAGGAAAGAGTGGAGATGCCTGGGCTGGGGCTCCAGGAGAGCAGCTTTCGGTGGTGCTGTCAGAGCCACCCACCTTCTTGCTCTCACCTCCATGGTGCGTTCCCACAAGCTGTGCCAGCACAGTGTTTGTAGAGCTGAGAAGTGAGCGGTTAGGGAACTGATCCAGGTTAAAAATAAGTTCTCGGGGATGGTGAGAGGGACATGAGCACAATTGGGGACTACAGTAGGGGGCACAGAAAAGAGGAGAGAAGTTGAGAGCGGTGGCAGCTGCCTTGGCTGTCAAGCACTGTCAGAGGAAATGCCGAGAGCAAGCGCAGCCTGTGCTCACGTGCTCTCCTTCTTCCAGCTGTGCTCCAGAGCCTGCCATCTGCTCAATGTTGTCTCTTCTTACTCTTCCTCTCAGCTGGGTCTTACTGTCCCAGGTGAGTTGCTGCTGGAGTTAACCCTAGCTCATTTAGGTCAAAAAGTGCTGATTATCTGTGATAACCACATACTCTCTGATGGGGAGCAGAGGAGCGTGATCAGGCAAGAGGGTGATACCTCCAGCACAAGGAGCAGGGACAAGGTGTAATTATTTTTCTACTTAGATGCTGGTGGCTGGAAGATATGTGAACACTAAGTTATGAATGCTGAAAGCAGTGATATAGTAGCTTTTCATGTTGCTGCAGCTCATCTCATTGATGGCTACTGGCAGGTTTGTGAAGCGATGCTAATGTTAAGGGGATGGCATCAAGGAGGATCTTGAAAGAGGAATTCTTTTCTTATAGCCACCTAAAATACATATCACAGCCTTTGAATGGAGTGGAGCGAAGAAGGTGCTCCCTAAGTACTTTGTGTCTTGAAGTATGCCGCTTGGCCAGTAGCCAACAGAAATAGCATTGCAATGAGCTGAGGAAAGATACTGGTGAGGATACACCAGATTAAAAAAACAGGGTGATTTAAGAGAGATATTGTGGAAACCTAGAGAAAAAAAGGGATTTTTTGAAAGTAATTGTCCAATAAAAGCAAAACCAAGCAAGTGACTTTATTCCTTTCAGTTATTCTGTTCAATATTATCTAGTATGTGTCCCCCTGCTCTTCTGTGTTGAGCTGGAACTGGGTGTCTGTTTACAAGGTTCCTCTGGGACATCCATGAAAGTGTGTGCTACCAACTGGCTTCATTATTTATTATTTATTTTTCCTTTTATGCAGCTCTGTTCTCACTGAGCACAGAAAGGAGTGGTCGTGTGTAAGCATTACCGTGGAGCAGAAGCAATCTTTCATTTTTTTCCCACTTCTGCTCAGTTTGGGGGACGCCAGTGGGCATTTCTCCCTTCCCGCAGTCGCTCCTGAGCTGAGGACGGTGCAGCTGCTCTCTTGGGGGAATTGTTTACCTCTCTGTGGAATCTTGTCCCGGTCAGCTATGTGCTAAGAATGTGAATAATTTTGCTGCGGCTGCTTTACATGTAAAAAGCCTGACCTTAAGATATTTTATCCAGCTGGGGTTTTTTTCTTTCTCCCTTTTCTTTTTTGCCTCTAGCACTGGTAGAGTTGAGAGTTTTATCTTGCAACTGCAGGAAGCAGTCCTATAAAGCACTTAGTACAAAGGGGTATTTCTGTAGTCTTAAAAATCATTAAGTGGCAATCAGTAGTGTTTAGCAATTCTTACTTTTGGACCTACGGTTATACATGTGCGTTTGATAGAATTAATGAAACTAAGCACTGCATGGGGACTTCTGGAAAGCGTCTAATGAGATCCCTAGTGCTGCAGAGTTTGAGTATATTGTATTACAAGGTTGAACATACTGATTTTAGAATGTTGAAAGCTGAATGCCTTCTTTATAATTCTGAATTAGAATTTAAAACCAAAGAAAGCTGGCATTACAATTAATATATCCAATTTTAAAACGCCAACTTTAAAAGACTGTAAAAATTATACATCTTCCTACTCTATGAAACAATAAACATTCCAAGTTGTCTTACCCAGCACGCTTGGGTTCCGCGTGTGTGTGTGTCTGTACTGAAAAATATTAGGAACGTCAAGATAAAACCCAGATGTTTCTTCAGTCACATGAGACGTGCTGCGTTGGACTATGGGGCTGACACAGAAGTGGCCTCACAATCGAGCGAGGTTTCTCAGATATATTTATTTATTTTCTTTTTTGACCATGCATTACTGCTTGATGTCAGTCAGGGTCTCATTGTGGTATAAATCCTCCAGGGAGAGAAAAATTCAGTGGTGGTGCATTCCTAACAGATATCCTGGAGGTTTTATAGTTCTATTAAAAGTACTTCCCAAAAGAAAAAATCAGGGTAACAAAACTCTCTTCAACTTTTAAAGGTCATATCGGGAATATTCTTGAACTTTGTTTGCAAAATCGTGTTAGTATTTGACCTTGAATACAAACAGGCAACAGTTCCACTGTCTTGACAATTTTTCTTGCCTTGGAAAAGAGGTTTTAAAAAACAACACTGGAAAGGTCTAAGTGCCTTAAAACTGAAAAAAAAAAATAAATGAAATATAGGAAATATAGGAAAACTTGCAATGCTGTGAGTAGGCAGCACTCAGTAAAAAAAGAGGCACCATTAACAGGAATAGAGGCAAAACTTAACTTGTAGAGTTAGATATGGAGAAATAGAATAAGCAGTACTAAAGCATTGCTAATTTACAGCACCCTGTGACTTTCTGGGGAACAGATGACTTTGGCAGGGTAAAAAGCTTTTCCAGTCCTTGACATAATCCTTTTCTGTGCTTTGGGGCTTTATTCCTGGACAACAAGCCTCATAACTCATCTTGCTGAATCTGAATACCCAGTTTACAAGTCCCTTTTATCCAGTTTGGCTAAGAAATCATTTGCAAGCTCTATGAATGTTTGTAAAAGTCCTCCTTCATACATAACTCAGTATGTATTTATCTTTATAGTAGAGCAAGAGCAATGGGAAGCCCTCATCTTAGTGTCTGTGGCCCCTGAAAAGAAGTGCTTTGATACACAAATAGCATTACTGTAAACGTAATGCCAGCCAAATGCATATTTGGCTAACGTGTGAGCAATAAAATTAGCAAACACATCACTTGCTGCTAATGAAGAGGAATAAGCTCATCATGAAGCCTTCACTGAACTGCTATTCTATCCAACTTGATTTACTTGCCCTGGTAGAGTAAAAAACTGCTGTCTCAAAAAAAAGGGGGGTGTGGGTGGGTGATAGTAAGGAGGAGTCATGCTGTCATTCTGATGGTTCAGTATGGGAAAAGGGTGTGGAGGAGAGCAGGGATGGCTTGCTGCTCTTGCAGCAAACGTGCCATGGTTACTAATAAGTAATGCTAATTTGGTGAAACATCTCACCTGAGAGAAAGAATCCAATTCCCAGAGAATGCTTAAGAGTTGACATAGTGCTTTTTAAGTGGCAGCTGGCCTTTGCACAGCAAGGTGTTGTTTTTGCTGGAACTGTCATCTTAATACATTCAATAATTTAAGACACATTATGTCAGGAATAGGTTGTTTTCCAATTGTTTTCTAAGATTGCCTGCCTTAAGTGGAATTACACTCACTTGAACCCCCAGCGTCCAAAGTAGCAGATGCTCTTTTTCATTCCTAGCTGGATTTCATGCATGTGAATCCCAGTACACAACTAGAAATGAAGCCTTACTGGAGGACTTACAGCAGTGCAGTCCTGCAGGCACACGTTTCCTTCAAGGCTGGATTCAGTTCTCGCTCAGCTTTGAAGATGCCTTCTATGCAAGGCTCTTTCCTTTATTCTATGTGTGAGAGTTCAGTGCAGTCAATACATTCCTGAAGGTGACTTGCTCAGGTTTTTTTTCCCTTGGGAACTTGTGTTGGTTGTTTGCTGGGTGCTGCACTGTTTAATAATATTCTGAAATTGGCCATTAATACCCAGATTTGCACGTTTCATTAGGCTGAGTCAAGCGAGAAAATGGAGTAAGGAGGAATTAGTCTGGCTGAAGTTTGCCTCTTTTGGGTGGGAAGACTTTCTGATTGTGTTGGTGAAGTGCACAGCAGATCTCCAGCTCTCCTGATGATTTCTGTGCACTTTGTTATTAATCATTGGAATGGGCAGCCCAGGGAGGTGGTGGAGTCACCATCCCTGGAGATACTTAAAAGACATATACATGCTATGATTCTATGCTGAGGGATCTGGTTTACTGTTGAGCTGGGCAGTGTGAAGTTAGTGGTTGGACTTGATCTTAAAGGTCTTTTCTGACTGTAATGATTCTGTGAAGAAGTGATAGGAAAATGATTCTTGTTTTTCTGATCTTTTCAAGCTGAATTCTAAATTGAATCATAGAATGATTGGGGTTGAAGGGACCGTTAAGAGATCATCCAGTCCAACACCCTTGCTGAAGCAGGTCCATCTAGATAGATCACACAGGAATGCATACAGGTGGGTTTTGAAATCCTCCAGAGGAGATTCCACACCCTCCCTGGGCAGCCTGTGCCAGAGCTCCCTCACCTGAACAGTGAAATAGTTTTTTCTTATCTTTAAATGGAACTTTTTGTGTTCCAGCTTCATTCCATTGCCCCTTGTCCTGTCACTAGATACAATAGAAGAAAGCAATGCCTCAACCTCCTGACACCCACCACTTAGATATATGCAAATATTAATGAGATACCGCTCCAGTCTCCTCTTATCCAGACTAAACAGCCGCAGTTCCTGCAGCCTTTCCTCATAAGGAAGATGTTCCAGTTCCTTGATCATCTTGGTGGCCCTGAGCTGGACTCTCTCCAGAAGGTCTCTGTCCCTCTTGAGTTGGAGAGCCCAAAACTGGACACAGGACTCCAGATGAGGCCTCACCAGGACATAGTAGAGGAGGAGTAGAACCTCCCTTGACCTGCTAGCCACACTCTTCTTGATGCACGCCCGGATGCCATTGGCCTTCTTGGTCACGAGGGCACATTGCTGGCTCATGGTTAGTTTATTATTGACCAGCACTCCCAGGTCTCTCTCTGCAGAGCTTCTCTCCCCTGGCCTGTACTGGTGCATGGAGTTCTTCCTTCCCAGATGCAGGACTCTGCACGTGTCCTTTTTGAACCTCGTGAGGTTCCTCTCTACCCAGCTCTTAAGCTGGTTGAGATCCCACTCAGTGGCAGCACAGCCTCTGGGGAATCAGCCAGTCCTCCCACTTTGGTGTCATCAGCCAACTTGCTGAAGGTCAACTCTGTCCCCTCATCCAGGTTGTTGATGAAGACGTTGAACAAGATTGGCCCCAGAACCGATCCCTGAAGAACTCCACTGGCCACAGGCCTCCAACTCAATTCCATGTCATTGATCACCACCCTCTGGGTTCTCTCAGCCAGCCAGCAAGCTTGTGGATCCATTAGTACTTTCTGAATATAGATTGTACCAATCCAAAGAAGGTCTCAAACCAAATGCTAACTGAATATTTGAAAATTCTTGCCCTATTCATGTCTTCCTCCTATTTATAAAGGCTGTAACACCTGATACAGTCTGCTAAATAGCTTTTGTCAAACCCTGCTATTCAGTGCTAATGCTGGAAGGATTTGCTGCTCTTTGCATCAACTCAATCACTTTACTTTTAGAGAGGTGGGAGGTGTTGCATGCGAGACCTCAGCAACTTGCAGCAAAACACAGAAGGTTGGTAACAATGTCTCCACTGGCTTGGACTTTTCTGTCCCAAAGGAAGGATTTAATTTGGAGTATCAGATAGAGGACTCTTGTCCTTGGAGTTACAGTTGTAAGCTTCAGATCTTGTCCAGTGTTGGGCTCGTCAGGAAAAGAGGATTGGTGTGTTTGGTAACACGTCCAGGAACTGGAAGGACTTTTCAGTGAACATTACAGGAAGATGATGCTGATGATGCTTGGTTTGGGACAACTCATTTGCTTACTCTTGAATTTGTGTTCTAGTTGCCCTCTCTTTCCTTTTCTTCAGAGCTCAAAAGCTATTGTAGGATATAACCTTTGTAATATTAAACATTGATGAGTAGTGCTATGGTTTGCCTTGGCTTGACTTGTGGGAGCAAGAGAACCTCAGGAGCCTCATTGATTATTCAAGGCATATGGCTGTGTGACCGAGTACAGGTCACCACAGTGGCAACCAGTCAGGAGGGACGAGAGTCAGCTGGAGCTGAGGTTGAACCTGCTATGGACAGTGTAGGGTGGGAAGTTCCCTGTTCCTGTAACCAAAGTGAGGGAATCTCAGGGAAGCAAAGTAGCACCTTTGGAAAGGAGCTGTGTACACACTTGGGTGTGGGCATGTGTGCATTCACAGGTGCATGAAGTAAGCAAAGCTCTTCCATGCTGCTGTGTAACATAAATCTGGCAATGTAGTAATTTATAGATGTTGTTTACATAATATGATTTGGCCTCAGTATAAGATTTCTGACATAGCACATAGTAGTGCTCCTGCTTTGAGTTCCCTCTGCTCCGTTGTTGAGGGAAGGTTAGGAGAGATTTGTACAACTTTGTCTGATGCACCTGCCTTAGGTCATTTGGTTAGACTGAACTCAAAATGGTTTAAATAGCTCTCCAATGAGCAGACTTAAAGAGTAATGAGGAACAGTTATGCCTGCATATACAATTACTTGTTCTGGTTTAAACTAGAAATCCTTTATACAATAAGATTCTTCCCTTGTGTTTGAGCAGGGCTCAGCACAGAGCAGAAGGTGCCATCACAGTAGAAAGGATTTTATGCAGCTAGGGGATACCACGAGAAGTGAAGATGTGCAAATACACACATTCCTTTCTCCCTTATTTTACCATTAATGCAAACCTGACTGGTGAATTTTGGTGTATAGCTAGTGCTGTAGTGCTACACATGTTCAAAACTGAATGCTGGGTGCTTGCTCCTTGCCGCTCTGTACTGATGTGGAATCTGAAGCAAAGTGTGTGTTTTCTGGAATGGGAACTTTCTGTGTTCAGGGAGGTATTACTGCTACATATTACTGTTGGCCCAGTTTGACTGCTTCATCAGGAGCCTGTGCTGCTTCAAAAGTTGGGAGAAGGAGTGGATGCCTTCAGAAAGGGGCCTCCGAGGTAGGGCAGCAAGTCACTGCGTATCTTAGGTGTTCCCACAGTCACACTACACCAAACACTTAGGGAAGGCAGACTTCTACCACCAGCTCACCAGACACAAATGTGCCTTTTCCTGGGCTGGGGGTACTGGGAGAATAGACTCCTTGTCATGGTTCCTCATGTCTGTCCATTAAGCTGCTTCTCTGATGAAGCTCCCTACTCCCCTTCCTCTCATGCCTGTGTCCTGATTGGGACAGAGCATCTCAGTTCTGTTCTTACTTCCCAGACTACTTTGAAGAAAAATTTAAAAAAAGTGGTATTCCTCATGGCTTTTGGTTATTTTCACTCCCTGACCGTTATTCTAATTGCCTGTTTGTAATTGTTCTCTCACAACACTTGAGCCTCATGCAGAGTGCAGGTTTGTTACCTGGGCAGGATCTTTTCCAGCTTTCTGCAGACCTTATTCTTTACAAATCTTTTTCAGAGTGCCTGACATGCTTCAGAAATGCTAAAAACATATTAAGTGAAATGACTTGTCCTGTCTGACTGGTGACACAAATCTAGATGTGTGTCTGTACATGTACTCTCTGGGACACAGGGAGGGGCTGTTCCATTAAATGTTCTGATTGGATTTGAAAATGGATGTTGCAGTGCACGTGTGGGGGTGTTTTCCTTAAACACATTGCATCTCTGGAATAGTTCATCAGAGTTTCTTGAAGTGTTTATATGCACTCTCTTTGTCTGGAGATGCCTTGTTATACATACTCCCTTCATTCTACAAGCATTTGTTTGGAAATGTGTTGAGCATCCGTGCTTGATTTATTTCCAAATGTCTTAACTTTGGGACCTTGGATTAGCGTATAGCTTGGAGTTCATATTTCTCCTTTTCATGCAAAAAGACATATTTGAACAACTTGAGGAACACAAGGACAGTAGAGTAAAATGGCAGGTGTCATCCATGGAACACTCTTAACCCTTTCCAAGTCAGTGAAGGTGTTATGGTTGTCTTTCTAAGTACCCTACTGCTAAGTCTATAGAGTATATTTTCTTCTCTTGGAAGCAATTAAATAGTTTGATTAGTGATGAACTTAAGGAAAAGCATCTGTGAAACAAAGCAGCAGAAAAGTGACATGAAGGCCCGCTGTTGTTGTTGTTGTTGTGATACTATCTAAAAACTCTAGGGTTAGTGAAGTACAAAAGATGACCTGGTCATTTTCAGATGTTACTTTTGTTTGTCTGGTTCCTTTGTTTGCTTTTTAATCATCCAGAGCTGTTTAAAATCTGAAAAGATGCTGGAAACATTTTGAACAGATATAATCTCCATCATCAAAAAATGCTTCTCAATCTCTAGTTACTTTCAGTTTATTTTGCCTCATTCTTTCCATAGCTCTAAGAGAAGTGCTGGATCTTGTGGCTTAGAGAATTAAAGTAATCTTCTTTCAGGGTTGATTTGTGGTGGTAGTGATATGATGGTTTCTGTCCGGGGACACAGGAGAATTGACACTTCAGCCTTCTAACATCTTGTTGCCTGCTACTCCAAGTTCAGTGTTTTGGGCTGGACTTAATTACCTTAATTTAATAATAAGTTGTCATACTGCCATAAACGCAACACTAACAGGGAACCCACTGTATTGGATTCTGCACAACCACAGAATAGTAAATCTGCTTACCTTCTGTTGGTGACTGCCTAAATAAAGACCAAAAGAGGTTGAAGGCAAACGGAATGAATGGTGACAGAGCATGTATTTTATGTGAGTTGTATTTTCATTTGGTTTTCTTCTGATAGGATGTTTACCAGAGCATTGTATCATTCCCAGAATATTTTCTCTGTCTTGTGGACATATCCTCTTTCTTCAGACGTCCCTTGAAAATATTAAATAAAAGCCTTTGAGTTTAAGTTGTTCCTAGCCCATAATTCGCTGTTCCTCATTTACAATCAGTTATTTTTTTCATATATTGATGTGATTTTAACTTAGTGAGCCTTACATTTTTTCATCCATCTATCTATCTATCTATCTATCTATCTATCTATCTTCTTGTTTGATCTTTCCCAACATCACATACTACAGTGTGTCTTTTCTCCATACTTTTTCCATTAATAAGTCTGGTACTAAAAAAAACCAAAAGCAGACCTCTGACAGTGTAGAGTGGGAATGCACAGCCAATGCAAAGCAGGGCTGGAGCATCTGACCAAAAATAATGGATGACCTTAAGGGCTGGAGTGCTAGCAGAATTGAAGGTAAATTCAGCAGCACAAAGGATAGAAATGCTGCAAGCAAGGGCTAAAAGCCGGGATTAGAGTCCCAAACTCAAACTTCCTCTGCTGAAATCAACAAAGAAAAGGAAGGGCTTTACCACAAGGATAACTCTTCCACCACTGTTTGCACATCATTAAGAACATATGTGTGCAGCTCTTATCAAAACAGGTGGTGACAAAATTCATAATCACATTTTTCTTATACCTGGGGAACAAATAAAAGAAGTGACAAAGCCTGGATGGTCTTGTGGAGAAGACAACATTAGGGCACAGGTTTGTGGATCACAGGCCTGTCTCCTGATCTGTGCTGATGGCTGCTTAACATTAGGGAGCTCATTTTGCCTTTTCCATGGTCTGGCATTCCTCACCTCAGAAATGGAAATGTCTTCTTCCTCGATGACAGATTTGGCTGGTTAATCACTGTGGGCTTCCCCAAACTCTGGAAATGAAAGCGCACCAAAGCTTGGTGGTGATGCTGCTGCTGCTGTAGGTAACAGCAGAGCTGCTGAAGTTAAAAGACTATTGAAACTAAAGGCAGAGGGAATTAACTGACCCTGCATAGGATGAAAGTAAGAGCACTTTGAAGGAGCTTTG
Organism: Urocolius indicus; assembly: GCA_013401255.1. Classification (NCBI taxonomy): domain Eukaryota; kingdom Metazoa; phylum Chordata; class Aves; order Coliiformes; family Coliidae; genus Urocolius; species Urocolius indicus. The sequence continues at coordinate 114,125 of WBNH01002177.1, forward strand.
TAACAGAAGCAGTGGGGGCAGAAAACTCTTGACTAGCCACGGTATAGATCTCTTTTCATTTTGGAGTGGGTTACATGGATTATGAATGAACTAAGTGATCCTGCAGCAAGCAAATGGGCACTCGGTAGGCTTCTGCCAATGCTGATTTCCTCCTGCTTTTTGGAGATACTAAAACCACAGGGTGTTAATGACTCTCAGGATAGCTTCTTAATTATGTGGGTAGAATGTTTTAATCAGGGATATAGTTAGGCGTAGGAATTTGTGAGGAAAATTTAGCCCCTGGTGTTAGCAACCTGAAAACAGGCAAAACAAAAGTAGTGTACAAAATTGGATGAAGCATCCAACCAGAGGATAATTACAGATAGAGAATACTACAAAATAGTCTCTTCTGTTCTGTGGGGCTGCAGCAGTGCTAATGGAGCTTACCATGCACATTGTTCCCTGAATTTCTTAGGCTTTGCGTGTTTAAAGCCATGAATGAGAATTCTTACAGTGGCAGGCTATCACAGAAAGGTTCATAATCAATTCTGGATCATCTCTTCTGGCATGAGCTTTAGTTTTTTCCCTTCCACAGGGAACCTGTATCTGTTTCCTGCATCTGTCGCCCATCCTTCTTTGTGAATGGAAAGCAAGTCATTAATTTTTGTTGTTGTTAGCAGTTAATTACCTTTGCCAAATCTTGGAGGACCTATTGTCTCCTTCAGACACAATGTTCTTGGGAAAAAGTCTTACTTATTGTAACCTCTTGTGCAATCTTCACTTGGATGATAAATACATCTTGGCAACGAGGAGCTTTCTGAATGAAAAATGTTGCTGGACAACCCTGTAGTACAGCAAGAACGCAAACCTCTGCCAGCGCTGGTGGAGTACAGCCAGGCGGGAGGGTAAAATGGAGAAAGCCTTTCACGTTGCCTACAGAGCATAGAGTGAGATGAAGTCTCTATATGCACACATCCAAATCATCTGTTTACCATCAAACTAGGATTTTCCCTGTTGAGTGTCCCGAGCTCAAAGGTGGCCTTTCCTTCTAGCAAAATCTTGAAGTCTCTGGAAAGCTGCCTTCTACCAGCGCGAGGCTGTGGAAATAACAGAGAGCACGTTGACCATGCAGCTGCCTGGTTTGGGTATCCTGCTGTAGGAACCAGCTGGGAAATGCCCCTTCCCCATTTTTTCTCTATGAACTCACAAATTTGGGATCCTGCAGAGTTGCCTCAGTCTGCTTTGTGGTTCATGGCCTGGCTTTGGTTTTCTGCTTGATCTGTCCAGATCCATGTCTGACGGCTGAAACCTCATTTTAATGTTGCAGCTGTAACATTAATTACAAAATTATTAGAGTTAATTGTAAAAGCACTTTTTCCCCTTGCAGCTCTTCACCTTTACTGAGTCTGATTAATTTTTTCACCAACAGCTAAGGATGTCTGGAAGCAAAGAGGTGCATAAAAGCCCTGCACAGAGAGATGTTTGACTCCTCCAAGGGGAATACACAGAATGCAAAGAATGAGTTGGGGCTGGGACCGCTCCGTTCTCTCGCGGTCTCTGTGTGTACTGCCAGTGGCTTGTGTTTCGCCTTGACAGCTGGCTGTGGGGTTAGCGGAGCACAGCCAGGGCCAGGGCTCTCAATCCCTACTGCGGCTGACAGCATTTGGCCAGGCAAAGAGGAAACAATTTGAAGCGGAGGGCCTGATGCAGTGTACCTTGCAGATAATGGAAATCTTTGTTGACCTCAGTGGGAGCTGGGATTGAGCCTGTGCCGACTTGCATGTTTTGGTGTTGGATACAGCTCTGAGCAGGTTTTGGTTTTTTCCATGTCTAATTTCTGGTGGTTTTTTTTTTTCCTTCTCTTTCTGAAACACGCTTACCTTAGAGCAGCACAAAATCAAGACAGCTCTGTGTCAGTGTAGCTGTGTGCTTTTGTCTTTGCCTAGAGTCTGTCCTCTTGATTCTTCAGCCTGTCTAATGTCTGTAGTGTCCATTTGCAAGATTTTGGCATTGATTTGTCTCCTCCTTCTTGAGCCATTCTTCTGCTTCTCACAAACACCCTCTATCTCACTTAAGCCTCTGCTCTCCAACCAGCATAATTACTAACACTGCTTAATCCATCTTCTGCCCTTCTTCCCATTCTTCAAAACAATCCTTATATTGATTTGCAGCAGATGCAGCCTAGGCTCTGGCCTGTGCCACCGGCAGGGAGCAGCCTGCCCTTCAGCAGGCTCCTGGATGCTCACCCTTCGCTGCCTCACCCCATCATCTTCATTCAGCAGAGCTCATCACTGCCTTGCATGTAGGAAGGAGAGGTTCACCATGCCCCGTTAGCCAGCGGCCACCTCGGGCACAGAGCACACCCTCCGTGAGCTGCAGCCACACATCTGCTTCTGCCCCATTGCTAATGAAAGAGGTGTTGGAATGAGAGCAGCCCTCTTCAGCTGGCTGACGGAGCGAGCTGTGGGCAAGGAAGATGGTGATGCAAAATACAATGCAGAGGAGGCCAAAGACCAGCTGTAACAGTGATAGAGCTTCTTGTTGCCCTCCACTTCCCTGAAGTACTGCATGCCCCTAGAGGCATTTGTTTCCTGAGGGGAGGATTAGGATTAAATGTGATCTGCCTCTGAGAAAAACTGTTTCCTTTTTGTATATGGAATGTTTCTTTTTCTTGGTCGCTCTCCATTTGCTTGGAGATGATGCGAGGGTTTTGTGAACCAACATCAGAACCAGGGCTATTTGTGTCTCCTGATAGCTGTGTGGGAAAGGGCCAAAGCTATGGAATGGCGTACAGGGGAAACACAGGTGTTCTTTTGAACCACAAAAAAACTTAGTTCATCTTTTCCAGCAGTAATGTAAGTGCTAAGCAAACAGAGTATGTAATGAGGAAACCCTTTGGAGGGTGGGAGCTGACCTAATGAAAGCTGAGAGGCAGTGAGCTGGAGCACAGGGCTGCTGCTGCACTGGGGGCTTGCGGGACTGAGATTGCCAGCGACACAGCTGCTGGTCCCACGTTCTTGCTGGCTCTCTTAGGTTATTGTGCAGCCCACAGTGAAATGTATTGACCTTTTCCCGTCCTATTATTCCCACTGAACTTTCAATATTAATCCCCTCATGTATCTGCTGAAGGTAGAACATGCAGCTTCAAATACACCAGTACAATTTTTACTCTGCTTTTCTGTAGTGCCACAGTATAGGATGGAGGAGAATTGTTTTCAGAGGTGGTATCACTGTGCTGGTGGCAAAAAAACCCCTTTATTAGCCCCTTTGAAATATGTACAGCTAAGAGAGGGAGAAGTAAGTCTGAAGGAGTATGGCCTGTTTTATTAATCATTAAGATAATTATTTATGAAGCATTTATTTGCTTTGTACTCCATTGCAGACAAAACAAAACAAAATTAATGTGCAAGCCAGGCCAAATGTGTGTCTGGAGCACATTTGATTTAGGGAACTGTAAGACTTGTGCTCTAAAGCTAGATCCAGATGGTGTAAATGGGCAGAGTGTGTTAGCAGCCCTGTGGAGCTGGGCTGTAAATGGCTGGATGATGAGAATGCTAACTGCTAAGATGCGGATTTGCTAATACTTTAGAAATGTGTTCAGAAGAAGAAAAAAGAAAGAAAGAGAGGAAAAAAACATTTTGGGAAATTCTTTCCTTCATACATAATAGTTTTCTGTTGATTTTAAATTGCCCTTAGTAATGTGTTGATGCCAGTGAAATATTTCAGCTATAGGAAACATGAAACCAACTACTGCCTTTCTATGAATTATGAGTCATAAATTGTATGAAAAATATTCAGACTTGCTTATAGCTATTCCCCAAGCAGAACCTCTGAGTAATGGAGAAAATGGTGCCATTTTGGGGGGAGTAGGAGGGGACTGAGCTAAGTGAAATGCCAAGTGCCAGTGTGTGGCTCTGTGCTAAGTGTGAATTGGTGTCATCTGAAATGATCCTCCCTTGCTAAATAAACAGTTAGCAAATATGTTCTAGGCACTTGCAGTTCAGTTGAGCAAAGTTGCTCTTTGCTCCAGATGACAGGAGGAAAGGGCATACGAGTTGAGGCTACCCAGCTGCAACCACTGCTACTGATGCCAGCCCATCTGTCACATCTGCAGCTGGTAAACCAGGCCGGGAAGGCACAAACTCCATCTGATTCAGCACTCAGAGGGCAGGTTGTGATGACAGAATTCCCCTAAAAATGGCAATAACGTGGTAAGATAACAGGATACTGACATTTGCAGGCAAGTTCTTGATGGTGACGCTCTTCTCATCCAGCTTTAGCTAAGAGCTAGAAGTCCAGTTCAAATTAGCTTTAATCTTCTCTCACCAAAGGTCACTTCATCACATATTTTATTAGTTGCCTTTTGGAGGTGATTACAGAAAGGTTCTCAGCAATTACTTTTGACTACGTATCTAACTCTTTGATGGGTGAAGTTCAATGACTTGAGTATGACAGTAAAGCTCTGGATTTCCTTTTGAGGATCTGGGAATTTTGTTTTGCAACCAGAGGCATTATTGAAAGGTATTTGATGTACCTGAGCTGCAAGCATAAATAAAGTGTGGGAAAGTGTGACTTGCTGGCCAGAGAGCAAGGGATGCTAACTATAGATGTGTTAGAGTAGTTTAACTAGAGCCTTCCTTTTAGCCCCAGTTTTAGTTTTCAGGTTGGATGTCTGGCACCCACGTGGACTTCTCAGTGATGCATGTCTGCCCAATAAAATACAACTAAAAAGTGTGATGTGCAGTTCAGTGTGCTGCATTGTTTTCCAAACAGATAGTGAACGGTGTCCCGACTGTACTGAGAACATCAGTCTTTCTTCCCCATTGACTCTAGTCAGCAGAAACCACCCCCTGCCTAATTAGCTCCTTGTGACATCTTGAAAGGGTGAAGTATTTACTGTGCTCAGGTGTGACTAAGAGACATACTCTCAAATACCCAAAGCTAAATATTTTGTTCTGTTTCATCCTACATCAAAGTATGCTGCTTTTCCAGACCTGATTCAAAGTTTATTTTAAGGAAGCTTAATACCCATTTCAGCTTGATGCTTCTTTAATCGCAGGAGCCTGGATTGGTTGGTTTTTTTTCTTCTTTTGATTTTTGAGTTGTATAAGGCATGCAAATGTTTTCAAAATATGAATCCATTTGGTTTCAGACAGCTGTGCTCTGCTGTGAATTATAAAATGTTCCTATAAATGTAGGAAGGGTTATTACTTTCTAGTCTGCCACGGAGTGTTTGAGTTTTGTCTCACATGGTGCAATTCCTGTTTGCTTCATACAGGAGATGGCTGTTCGAGCACTGAAGCAGACGGGTAGCAGAAGTATTGAAGCAGCTCTGGAGTATATCAGTAAGATGAGCTACTTGGATCCTAGAAACGAACAAATAGTGCGTGTGATTAAGCAGACCTCACCTGGTAAGCATGAACTTGTTTCTTTAAATTGTGATGTTCTTTTTTTGCAAGAAACTAGTTTGTAAAGCAGAGTCATTGATGTTGAGAAGTAGTGAATTGGCAGTACTTGATAGTAGTCTTGTAGGAGACAGTGAAGTGAGCATGACCCTGCAGGGTGAGCTGGGCTGGAAGCTGCTTCACAAGAGTTGTCCATGTGCACATTCACTGTCCACCTTCTTAAACAGAAAGCTGTTTATCCTTTGATGCAAGTCAGCTCAATCTTCTCAGGTTTATGGTGAGGTAAAAGCTGGTGTGTAGGTAATTACTCTGGAGTTGTGGGAGAGCTCACTTCCCAGGAATTCCTTCACATTAACATCTCTACAAGTACACTGCAGAAAGAGCTTGGGCCAACATAGTGAAAGCTTTTCCACTCCTCTCTGTTAGTCTACTTCAGCTCTTGTTTCCTGTAAATGAGCAAACTGGAAGATTTGGGCCCTGAGGATAACTCATCAGCAAATGTCAGACCACAGCTGGCAAAAGGCCTTGCAGGAGTTGTTTCTCATCAGGTGTAAGCACTTAGAGCGCTGCAGAATGCTTTTGATGTGTGATCGGGATACGCTCTGGTTTGGATAGTTTATTACTTCTTTCAATTTCAAACATTGGCCAAGCAGAAGCATAACCATGTTCTGGCTGGCTGTACCTGTGTAATCGCATGCTGCAGAGGAGTTAGTGGGTGAAGAGTTTAGAAGATTGGAGAGCTGTTGTCAGGGGCCTGTTGGATTGGACAAGGAACTTCTCTTGTGTCAGTCAGTGGCAACATTTAGACTTAAAAGATCTTGTCTGTGTTGGACTAGTTAAGCTAACAAATCCATGAAATAAATCTGATTATGGCAGTAGAGATCTCCGAGTGTGGTCGTAAATTGAGTTTATTGAATTGATTTCCACATGATGAATTTATCTTCTTGGCCACCTCAGCAGCACCTTCTTTCTTGCCTCTTGATCAAATTGAAGGTCTTTGTTGGGAAGAGTGTTCAATTTGACACAGTTTATAGAGAAGCATGTCCAGGGATGAGGAAAGCTGAGGAAGGCAAAGCCTGTTCAATTTATAAAGAGAAATCCCTAGGCAGAAAAGAGGTCTTTGGTAAAGCCACTTCCTACCTGGGGAACGCTGAAGGTGTAGCACATTTTAGGGAAGACAAAACCAAGGAAGGACCTAATTTTCCAACTGGTCTCTCTCAGGAGTGGTAAAGGGTGATGGTTCTATGTAAGAAGCAACTTAACTGTCCTTTCTGTCACTCTTGGACTTCTTATTGTATTACTTGGGGAAATTCTGGAAAACTCTAAAATGTTTTTGAGAGTGTTACCCTGCAGGATAACCACCTGACAGATGGAGTAGTACTGGCCAATTTGCTATTTGGAGAGCTCTGTCCTAACACACACACAGAAGAAGAATTTAAAGTAACTTTGACAGAACTACTGAAATGTATTTTGCTTTATATTATTGTCGTGGTTTCTGCCCATCAGGGAACAAAAGACCACGATTAGCCTCAAGTACCGAAGACTTAAGGATTGCTAAAGGGCAGGGAGAGCTTAATTGCCGCTTAAGGTGCAGGACAAAACAGACCAGGCTACTCGGCTTGGGGAAGAAAAACCAGAAAACAATTTAATACCAACTAAAACATAAAACCCCAAAAACCAGAACCAAAACAAAACAACACAGAATGGTACAGAGATGAAGAGTCCGACCAGCCCTTTAAGACCACCTGCTCCCCACCCCTCTCCTCTTCCCGGGCTCAGAGCCCTGATCCCGGTGTTTTATACCTCCGTCCCCCCTGAACGGCCCAGGGGGGCAGGGAGTGGGGGTTTCAGTCAGTCCGTTCCTGGTGGCTTCTGCCGTTTGTCTCACCTCAGGGCAAGTGGGTTCCGCACCAGTCCTCCTTGCAAGTCCGTGAGGTACCACACACACATGGCAGCCCTGCACGGGCTGCACCGACGCACATTTGTCCCAAAGCCCTGCACGGGCTGCACCGATGCTCATTTGTCCCAAAAGTTGCTGCTCCTCTCTGCCTCTCGTGTGGGGCTGCTCTGCGGTGCACAGGCTCTCCAGCATGTCCTGTGCCATGACCACCTCTCCCACACAGTCTCTGGCCCGTCCGGGCACACTCACATGAAGTTGCTGCTGCTGATCCATAGGTTGCAGGGGTACCGGCTGCACTCTCACCACGGCTTGCAGAGGGGTCTCTGGTCTGATGCTCCATCCTTCCTCCTTCTCCGACTGTGGGGTCCGCATGGTCGCCTCCATCTTGTACCACTCTTACACCTCCTGCCTCGCACCTCAAATTCCCGTCCTCAAATAGTGATCGCAGAGGCGCCAGATTGGCCCAGCCAGGCCGGGGGTGGGTCTGAACCCAGGAGTCGGGGGAGAGTCTAAAAAACTTTTACCGGGTCTTCACTGCAACTCGCTCCCCCTGTTACTAAGCAAAAGCAACTCCTTGCTAAACCATGACAATTATGAAGGCTTTATTCTTTAAAGTGAAAGAACACACCCAGTCCTAGAGACCATACATTTCCTCTGAAAGGGTTGAAAAATCTTTATAGGCTATTCTCAGTTGTCTCAGTAGCCTACAATTACTCAGACTGGGCAATTGCTCTGTTCTAATTTGCATTTGGTTTTGCCTCCTTAACGTTCCAATGCATGCAGCTGTTTTAAATACTTACCTTTTCGAGCTGAGAATACACCTTTGTGCTTAGGATACACAGGATGCAAAACTTAAATATCACACAAGTGATGTTTTCCTACCTGAGATGCTGCCAAGTCGTCCTGATTTGTTTGGTGTGGTACCCTTTGTGCTGCCTTTTTGCACAGGCCTCCTCTAGTTCTTTGAGAAGCTTATAATGCTGCTTGGGAAATTTTCATTTGCAGTTTGAGAATTTAAATCACCTGGCTTTGAATTCCATACATTGGTGTATGGAAATAGATTTTTCAAATGATTCATTTTTGTCCTGCTCTAGCTTCAATAGTAAAGGTAACGAGCTTCAGCATACTGGCAAGACTCAAATAAAACTTTAGAGGTGTTACCATGAGACAGGGTTTTGTATAAAACCAGATGATCCCATGAGTATAGTTGATTAATTTTAAGAAGATGCTTTGGATCTAAAGCCTTCAGAGGCAAGAGGCAGCCATAACCGTTACCCTGTTGGGTAGGAATGTGTGGAAAAAAAAATCATCTCAATTACTGTGTTCAGTATCCTCACAGATATGAATATTCCCCTGTAAGACCAGACTTACAAGTATAAAAAGTCTAGGAGATACACATCATATCTCTCTTCACATCAGTAAGATTCCTTGCACAGCTGAAGTACGTGTCGCAGAGGAGGAGAATTATTGCTGCTACTTTACTTCATGACCTCTGATAGGGAAAAACAAAGTCAGTTTGTCCCTGAGGCTCAGGAGGAATCCTACTGACAGATGGCAAATGGGTCTTAGGGCTGCCTCCCACTGCCAGACCAGAGTAGCCACTTCTTAGGATGCCTTGGATGGCCACAGCCTCATTGGTGCATCTCACTGTATCTCAACAGATGAGCTATCAGGGAGTGCTGTTGTAAGTGGAACCCCAGTAAGCGTGGCCATGTGCTATCACAGGAATAGGAGCTGCCAATTACAAATTTCACTTTAAAGAACAATGATTATTTATCCAACTTGATTCCACTTAAAAGTATTGCACTGTTTGTGAAAGTGGCATTGAATGTCACTTCAGCAAGCAGTCTCTTCAGTGGGCAGAGCTGGCACGTTGACCTGGCTTAATGTGGGTGTCCTTATGTGTCTGTACAGAGCAGGGCTTGTGTCTCAAGGCAGGGAGTCAACAGCTCGGCTCAGGTGTGCTGCATCTGGCCCAGCTGGTGCATGTTGTAATGCAAATACTCAGAGAAACTTGCAACCTGTTGAGTCAAGCTTGCAGACCTTGTGAAATCAAGATTTTTAAATGGAAATGGTTTAGTCAGAAATGGGCCAAGTCCTGTGATGTCAAAGAACCATCATGGAAACAAAAAAAAAAAAAAACCAGGTGACAGCACAATCTTCCCTTGTCTTTTTAGCACAGACAGTGCTTTATACAGCTGCAATTTGCCCTCAGATCAAAGAACTGATGAAAAATAAGCACCATTAACCCTTCCAGTGTAGGAATGCTCCTGTCTTGTCTCTGCAAATTCTTCAGGCTCAGATTAACATGCTGACACCTGGAAAGATGAATAAAATGAGGGGATACTCTCTGGTCAACACATTGGAAATAATACAGGACAAACTGTAGGATGCTTTTGTTGTAAACAAAGGAGAGGGAAACAAGGAATTTTGAGGAGAGTGATATAAACAGATCCCAGCATGAGCAGTGAGCTCACTCTAGGGAAGATGTGGACCATGTGATGACCTAGTAGCTTATAGTAATGTTGACTTTAACTTGTATTGACAGTCCTTCCAGGAATCTGATGATTTCATAGTTATGGAATTTGTGCTTCTATTTCCATGATTTGATAAGACTCCCTGATGATTCCTGGCATGAGCAATGTTATGGGCTACTAGCTTGTTATCAGTAGTAATACTTGGCACCAATAACTTTAAATGTGTTCAGAGTGCTTAATTTAGATTTTGGAAGTTGTTTTTATTACATACTCCTGACGTGGTGTGCCTGGTTATGTCTGTACATATAGATGGATGAGTAATGCAAAGTAATTGGTTCACCTGAATTGTTCCCTAACATTTTTTTCTGTTCTTTTCATAAAGGAAAGGGTGTTGTGCCAAATAACGTAACCCGCAGGCCAAGCTTTGAAGGATCGAACGAATCTTTTCCGTCCTACCATCAGATCAGTAACGCAGCCTATGAAGGGACAGGCTTTGGAGCAGAAGGTGCAAATATGCTGACTGAAGTTCCGAGGCCATACATGGACTACTTAATCTCTACTTCGCAGTCTACAGCTATGAATGCTGCTGTACAACGACCCTCTGGAGTAGGCACTCACAGCACACCAGCAAGCCATCAGCAGAAAACATACCCTGCAAATATTGAGTCTTCTGTGATTAATTATCCGGTGGCTAATCACAGCAGCCAAGCCTTGCAGCTACAGGCAGCCCATGGCTCCAACAACCAGCATTACAGTAGGCAGCACATGATGGTGCAGGGGGAGCCCATCGGGTATGGCGTTCAGCGGAGTCCCTCCTTCCAAAACAAGATGCAGCAGGAGGGAGGATACACCAGTCTCCCAAATAAAGGGGCGGTTGTTCAGAATAATTCTGGTCACGCATTTCAGCAGCCACCGGCAAGCCTGTACATATCACATTCTCATCACAAGCAAACAAGCCCTTCTTCTCACCAAATGCATGTGATGTCCAGAGGCCCGGCCTTTGCTAATGATTTTTCAGACAGCCCACCGCAAAATCTATTAACTCCGTCTAGAAATAGCCTAAACATGGACCTCTATGACATGAGTAATCCTCAAGTTCAGCAGTGGCAGACAGCAACGCCGTCACGCCGAGACTCTTTACAAAATCCAGGAATAGAAACATCTCCACGGCAACATGTATCCTTCAGACCCGATGCCACGGTGCCGAGCAGAACCAACTCCTTTAACAACCACCAGCAGCAGCCACAAGTGACGGTGTCTATAAGGCAGGTTCCTCCGGGAAAGCCCGATCCTTCAATTACGTCTCCAAACACAATCACAGCGGTCACGTCTGCTCATATTCTCCAGCCGGTGAAGAGCATGCGAGTGATGAGACCCGAGCCTCAGACTGCCGTGGGACCTTCCCACCCTGGCTGGCTACCTGCGCAGGCGCCGGCTGTGGATGGGCTGGAGCTGATGGAGCAGCACGTGTCACCCGTGGGAGCAGCCAATGCCTACCAACGGGACGTGGATTACGGCAACCAGGAGCTGCGGTGCCCGCCGCCGCCGTACCCCAAGCATTTGTTACTTCCCGGAAGCTCTGAGCAGTTTGATATCAACTGCTTGTGCATGGGTGTAGAGCAGACCCTCCGTGTGATCCCCAACTCAACGTGCAATAAGGCTGAGGAGAACAATGAGCGAAACGATAAAAGCAGCAAGAGCACTAAAGCTGAAAAACCAAGCAAAGACAAGAAGCAGATTCAGACGTCTCCGGTGCCCGTGCGGAAAAACGGCAAAGACGAGGAGAAGCGAGAATCACGGATAAAGAGCTACTCGCCCTTTGCCTTCAAATTCTACATGGAGCAACACGTAGAGAATGTTATAAAGACCTACCAGCAGAAAATCAACCGAAGATTGCAGTTGGAGCAAGAAATGGCTAAAGTAATTATCCTTGTTTTGTTGTAATAAAGGCTAATGGGGTCAAATTGTTTATTACCATTTTTAGTCAGTCAAAAAACCGATAAAGGCAGACCCCACTGGAAGCAGTAGGTACCAACACTTCCCCTTACTAGGTTCTTTTCACTTAAAAGCATGGGTGCAGGTCTGGGAGGATGGAAAACCTGAGATGTGAAGTAATCTATCTGTATACCAGAAAACTATAAAAGGGAGCATCCACCTCCTCCCCCCATAGTAGGAAAGTACTAGGTTTGCTTAGGCAGGAACTTGGAATCCAGGTTTGAGGTGAGATAACTCTGGCAGTACTCTGACAGCTCTCGCAAAACTCTGGAAAAGATTTTCCCTTTGCTCCTGTTCTCCCTGTTCCACGATAGCCACTCGTGCACCAAAGCCATCAGTCAGCTTGGTAGGATACTCACTGTTCCATGTTTTCATATGGATATGTAATGTGATATGGAAGTTGTCTGTTGAACACATCTAAGTAACAATATCTTGCAAATAATCATGTCTTGTCCTGCTTGAACTGATCTTGGGACCCTTGCTACTGGAACTTGTTCTAGAAGCATGGAGGGGCACTTCGAGAGAGCTGCTTTCGTGCCCAATTGTAGCTCTCCAACCTAAGCTGATTCACCGATAGGACTGCTTGAAACAAAGCTGCCAAGGTCTGATGCTTGCTCTGGCAGTTTGGGTTTTCATTTTTAAATGTGGAAGAAGGTGTTTTTTCTCAGGCACAACTAGAATATGACTAGCCTACTTTTGTATTTCAGGCTAAACTCTTCAGGAGAGCTATTATTGTGATGTAATGGACAATAACTAACTACCTGATCGGGTACCTAGAACAGTCAGTTTCCAGAGTCAATTAAACTTGCTCACATTGCTACAGAAAACTCAGCGGTTGGCTTGTTCAGGTTAAAATCAAAGGAATAGGCATCTAAAAATCTCTTGAAAGGGCAGCATTTTAGTGACAATCAGTAGTTTGTCCTCACTGCAAGTGCAGATTGTGTTGCATTGCTCAGATTTGGTAAATATTTTCCTGAGATTGAGATGGGGAGTGATCTCTAGAGAAGTAAACCAGCAGCTGATTGCGTTAGCTCTTCTGACTCTTCAGCTTTCCCTCACTTCATAACTCAGAGATAATTCAGCTATAAACAAAAACAGCTCCTTCCCTTAGCAACCTCATCACTGCCTGGAATAATACACTCAGGAGATTTTTGGCTATCTGACTATCACGTTATTCTAGAAGTAACCAAGAACACAACACAGTGATTGTTTTACCTTAAAACAATAAACACTTCCTTTGTTTTGGATTGATGTTCTCGCCTTGTATGCTAAAAACAGTATTACTCATTTTGATTTGGCTGTTGCCTTCAGTCTGAAAATTCATCCTACCTGTTCTGCCAATTTCTCCATCCTTTATTCATACACATTTCATTTTTATACTGTGGGGAATCTCACTGCATAGTCTGGCTGCCCACATTCATCTTTAAAGCCTTATACTACAAATGTGAAATTAAATCAAAGCAGCAGCCCTGTGGGCATATGCCTGGGTCTCTGGCCTGCTACTCAGTCAGCCTCAGCTCCCTCCACCCTCCTTGCCCTTTTTCACCAGGCGCTAATCTTTGTCTCAGAGTGGTTCAGTTGACGCCAGTTAATTCAGGATCTTGGAAATGGAGTATGTAGAAGAAAGGGTCACGCTCCAGAGGCTCCTGGGCATGAGCCCAAGGGCTTCTGGTGGTAGAGGCCACCAGGGGCTCTCAGGAGAGGGACAGATGCCGGAGCTGCCAGGGTGCAGGCTCTGTCTTGAAGGGTGGGGAAGCTCTGGTTGGATACTGCTGCTTTCTTCCAATTCAGGAGGTCTCTCAGCCACGTGAAATATTACTTGCAGTTGTTGGGAGGCTCCCTGGGGAGAGGAGATAAACCAACCAGCTTTTTTACAGCTTGGGTGCTGCAGAGGGGAAACCGTACATTTAGGGAGGAAGTAGCACTAGGGCCTGGGCTGCAGTGGCTGAGGAGAGGCCGGGCATGAGGGTTACACGCACGTATTTTGGGAGGGAAAAGAGAGAAGTTCATTAGATGATCAAGAGATCTACAGACCTTAACAGTGGAGGCTGTACATGTCAGGAAGAAAAACGGTTTCTAAAGAGAAAGGTTCTTAAGGCACTTGGGAACATGTAAGTTGAAACCAGCTGCTTAATTGCAACACAAAAACCAAGAGCCAACCAGCGCTCAAGGTAGGAACTGTTGATGTGAATTGCCCTTGAGAACCATTCACGAATGAAGTGGGCTGCTGCATCTAGGCTTTGGTTTCAGTTGAAGCCATAGTGCAGTGTGCACGTGTATGGCAGAGTGTAGCGGCAAAGGGCACATTGGGAAAGGTGTAAGCAAAGTCCCATGGTCGGGTTTGTTATGTTATAGTCCCCTCTCTGACAGTGTTACGCCATGGCCGTGCCTCTTTGCTCAGTCAAATGCGAAATGCGGGCCAATCCCAGGCAGGGCAAATTCAGGTCACACGTTAGGGCACGGTGAGTTTGCCGGTGCTTCAGCAGCACCTCAGCAGACAGGCAGGGGAGTGCATCTCTTGTGACTATGTCTCTTCTGGCTCTTGGTTGATTTCTCTGAGAAATGCATTTTGAGAGTGCTCATTTGTTGTTCTCTTGCTATGAACGTAACAGTACTAGCTCTTGTGGTTTGTTTTCCTTTGTAAAGGCTGGCCTTTGTGAAGCAGAACAGGAACAAATGAGGAAAATTCTCTACCAGAAGGAGTCCAACTACAACAGACTTAAAAGGGCCAAAATGGACAAATCCATGTTTGTGAAAATCAAGACCCTGGGTATCGGTGCGTTTGGAGAAGTGTGCCTGGCCTGCAAAGTGGACACCCACGCCCTGTATGCCATGAAGACTCTGCGCAAGAAGGACGTGCTAAACCGGAACCAGGTGGCTCACGTCAAAGCAGAGAGGGACATACTTGCTGAGGCAGACAATGAATGGGTGGTCAAACTCTATTACTCCTTCCAAGATAAAGAGAACTTGTACTTTGTGATGGACTACATTCCTGGTGGGGATATGATGAGTCTCCTGATTCGGATGGAGGTCTTTCCAGAGCGTCTGGCTAGATTTTACATTGCAGAGCTCACTTTGGCCATAGAGAGTGTGCACAAAATGGGATTTATCCATCGAGACATCAAGCCCGACAACATTCTGATAGACCTCGATGGGCATATCAAGCTGACTGACTTTGGACTGTGTACTGGATTCAGGTGGACTCACAATTCAAAATACTATCAGAAAGGTAGTGTTCTTAGGCTTTAGTGTGATGATATTGCATGCATGGTTTTGAAGCCTCTTGGCAGAAATGCCAGCTCAGAAGACAGGGCTGGTGTGTACATTGACAGTGACAATATGACGTCTCTGTCTCTCTCCAACTCATTCAGTTAGGTTTTTTCCAGTCCTTCATTTCCACTGCTGTTGAAAACCCCGTCAGTTATGAGGCTGACAGCTACAGTAGCAGCAATTTCTCAGTTTGTACTTACTTGGAAGGGGGAGGGGGTATCTCTTGATGCTGAAATAATTTCATCATGTTTTTGAAGTAGTCCACACACCTCCTGTGTGTGTCATTGGGGAATGCTGTTGTCTGTAGGCAGAAAGGCCATAAACAATGGGTATAGCTAACCTAAATATACTCCATTGTTCTGCATCTCCCATATGGGATTGTGCTTCCTTGCACTGAGACAGGCATTTTGCTGGCTGTGGAAAACCAGTTGTGATGGGGACGGCAGAAGGAAATGCCTTGGGTTTAAAGTGCAAATGCTGCTCAGTGAGAGTCGAAGATGGCACCACTGGATCTAGATAAAGACTTTTCTTGTGCTGTGTTTTGTCATCCTGAATGTAAACTTTCTCTCTCATTTGCAAGGGAGCCATATCAGACAAGACAGCATGGAGCCCAGTGATCTCTGGGATGATGTGTCCAATTGTAGATGTGGAGATAGGCTGAAGACATTGGAACAAAGAGCTAAGAAGCAGCACCAGAGATGTTTAGCCCACTCCTTAGTTGGAACCCCTAATTATATTGCTCCCGAAGTCCTGCTTCGTAAAGGTAGGCAAGCTGTGTTTTTCTCCTGTTTAAGTGAACATTGATGCTTTGGAAGGCTGTTGTTTGTTTTCTTCTTAAACAAGATTGCTATGTTGGAAGATTATAATTCTGAAGGCCACAAACACTCAGCTCAGATTAAGGAGAACAGATTTCTCCACATGCTCTACCATCACCGACATCGATGGTGGTGTCATGCTTTGTGTGTCTGCATCTGTCTACATTCTGAGACTTTTGAGTGAGACTGTTAATAACTGTCAGGTGATGTTAGCAGTGATATTTTTGAAGTATAAAGCAGATAGTATGGCTGTGACTGTTAGGAAGTTAGGAAGTTGTTACTCAGTTTACTACCACTGAGTAGCCAGCCAACAGTTCTGAATCACTGATTCAGATGGGCCACTTAAATATGAATGATGTAAACTCATAGAATCGTGTCCTCCAGATGCCCAGACAGAATCTTGGGGAAACCCAACAAAAAGTCTTCCACAATTTACACTAAACACCTTGCATTCGGAAGCTCACTTGAGGAATTTAGACAGTGCTTGCTGGTTATCCACACAGAACACGCAGGGTGGCTGTAGTAAGGAGATTAGATGTTCAGAGTTGTCTGCCAGCTAGATCCTAAGCCAAATCTTTCTGAAGTTGAAAGATTTCACATTGGCCCCTGCATCACCTGACGATACCTCCGCTGAAATCAGTGTCTAAATCCTCCATTCATTTCCAGAGACCTCAAACATACACCTCATTTGTCTTCTCAGGGTGATTAAGTGACAGAAATTGTTCCTCTGCTTAGAGCTTGCTCAGAGAGTCGTCTGGGCTTTTTTTCTGTCTCTGGAACCAGGATGTGACTTTCAGCAGCTTTTTAAACTGTTGGTGTCACCTCCACTGAACCTACAGGGAACATCAGTCACTAAACTTCTTTGTTATTCTTTGGATTCCAGTTTTTGCTGTGCAGTGATGTAGTTGTGGGACAGGGCACAAAACCCCTTCGTTTTTTCTAGGTATATGATTTCACCGCTCATGTTTGTTGAGAATTAAATTGATTCAGAAAGACTCCCAGACAGCAGGATTAGATCTTTAGTGATGGCAGCAGAATTCAGATCAGCGAGCAGAAGTGGCTTTATGGTGAAGGAAGATTGGGAGTCCTTTATGTTTAGGTCAGAAATTGTTTGCCTGAGAAAGACAGACAGGACTCTGGGGTGTGTGTTTTGACATGAAATTAGCAGTAGCTTTGTTCACACTCTCCTCAGTTGATGGAGGGCAACCTTTTGACTTGCCTTTCAGGATACACTCAGCTCTGTGACTGGTGGAGTGTTGGTGTGATCCTCTTTGAGATGTTGGTGGGACAGCCGCCTTTCCTGGCTCCTACACCCACAGAAACTCAGCTGAAGGTAAGTCGAAGCAAGATTCCAATCTGTGGCAGCAAAATGTTAACCCCTTCCCTTCTCCTCCATGCACAGACCTTCTGGATGACTAGAGAAAGGAGCAGGGGTTACCAGAGGCCTGATATTAAATAGTCCTTTGCAGGCACAAACCCTTTCCTGATTGATGAAGATACTGAGTATCAGACTAGGACTGACTTGGCCCAAATGCATAGTGATTAGGTTTTTTGGGTCTTATTAGCACAGCTCTGATATCTTAAGTGTGAGTTCATCCATCCAGATTCCTGAGGAATTGCCTGTCAGATGTGAGTAGGCTGGTATGCCGGTGATAGTTGCAGTTGGGCCATGTGTTTCAAAGCCAAGCAGCAAGTGGTTTATTATTGGAAAGGATGTATCTCCTTGAACACTTTTCCCAGTTTACATTTTGGAGACAAAATGCAGCAATTTCCTGAAGCCATTCGGTGGAGGCATGTGTAAACCGAGTATGTTCTCAAATCTGACTGGGGGAGCATTCAGGAAGGAATTTACCTTTTATCCAAACGGAATTGCTCCTTTTATCAGCTGCCTCACAAAGCTTCTTGATATGGGTATCAGCAACCGATGCAATGTAATCATTGGGTTCTTGGAACTCTGAAATAAACACGCAGCCTATGGTTATCTGTGTCTTTCTGACGGTTAATGCTGACAGTGGGGAGGATTCTGTTTCCAAGGTTAGAAATTGTTTAATGCATTTCTTGCCTCCAGGTGATAAATTGGGAAAGCACCCTGCACATTCCCTCGCAGATCAAGCTGAGCCCCGAGGCCACAGATCTCATCACCAAGCTCTGCTGCGCTGCCGAGGACAGGCTCGGCAGAAATGGAGCAGATGATATCAAAGCCCATTCTTTCTTTCACTCCATGGACTTCTCGACTGACATCCGCAGGCAGCCGGCTCCCTACGTTCCAAAAATCAGCCATCCGATGGACACTTCCAACTTTGATCCGGTTGAAGAAGAAAGCCCTTGGAACGACGCCAGCGGGGACAGCACCAGGACGTGGGACCCACTGGCCTCTTCCAACAGCAAACACACAGAACATGCTTTCTACGAGTTCACCTTCCGGAGGTTCTTTGATGACAATGGGTACCCCTTCAGGTATCCCAAACCCTCGGGAGTGGAAGTGGGCCAGTCTGAGAAGTCCGACGCAGAAGAGAAAGGTGTGGTGGATCAGACTGGAGCTTGTCAGCCTGTATATGTGTAAATTATTGTATAGAGTACTCCACATAAAACTAATCTTAAATCCCTTCGGGCCTTTAACTGATCATTTAGGAGCTGATCCTGCAGCGCTTGTTCAGGTGTAGCTTCAGCTGAGGCTGGAGGCATCCTAGGCAGGCAGAAGCTTGCAGGGCCAGGTCCTAAAAACGGCACTCTTGAAAGTTCAGGTCAGTTTTACTGTAAATAACTGTTAATAATTACGCTTGAAAATCCTGGTCTTCACCAAAATCTCCAAGGCCAGCAGTCTGTCATTTTTCCAGGCCTATTTTTATTTGAGGTCGGTGTCCCCTCACTCGGATTAACACCTACAGACTTCTGCAACTGTCAGCGTTATTTTTTAAAACAAATAAAGAGCACTTATATTTTGTTTATAGCAGGGTTTTTGTTTTGTTTGTTTGTTTCCTACTAAATTATAGGGATTAACTTTGACAAATCGTGCTGCTGTTCTTCTTTTCTACGTTTTTATTTTATCCATAGCACTTAATTTCACACTTAGGAGGATGCATAAAGCTGAAGAACATGTGATGAAAGGTCTCCGTGCAATAATGTAAAAAAAGAAAAAGGAAAAAGAAAGAAGCCAGCTGTGTAATTTTCTAAATGTACTGATGCCATTGTATCCGCACCGTGGTGTTTGTTTGTTATGTGTATTTGCCACATTTCAAGATGGTGACATAACCTTAAAGCTGCTTTATTTCCTTCTGCTTATTGGAGTGTAATAGAAAGTGTGAGCAAGTGACAAATCGGGTGTGATTTCGTTGTCTAGCGTGTGAAGAATGTTGCATGAGCAGTGTTTTTCTATTTGAAATGGCCTTTTCTTGCCATTCACAGGCAGGTCCTGTGGATCTGTTTTTACTAAGGGTCTAAAGTTAGACCGTTTTAAACCGTGTGTTGATAATGTATTGTGTGGGTGGCTTCCTCTCATGATTGTATCCAATGTTAATTTTGCAAAAGAGATTGCAAAGGTTGTAACGGGACAGTGAGTTTGTGGTCTGATGTAAGAGACGGCGTTAGCAAACACCTGCCAAGGGCACGCACGCTTCCCCACGAAGGATCGATAGCACGGCCGTAAGCTACCCCCTGGAAGCTGAGCCACGGGGCTGGGGCCTCGGCAGCCACGGGAGTGCCGCCGGGATGTGGGTGAGCACCCGCAGCTCCCCGGGCTGGGCGGCCGTGGGACTGCCCTGCCCGGCCCTGCCCTGCGGGACACCGACCCCTTCGGCACCGGCGTCACAGAACGTCGGCGTCGTCCGTCCCGGTGTCTGCAGGTAAAAGCGTTGCTGTGTTGGAGCACGGTAGTCCTTCATTCCTGTCCAACTGTAGGCATACTTTGAAATATCGATTCTTAACTATGTTAAAATATACATTTTTTTCTTATATGTGTAAGTGAGAATTACTCAAGGCGATATCAGAATACTAAAGATAATTAAGCCATACATATTTGCATATATATTATATATAACTGAATAAGTAAACACACACACCGATCCTTAATTCAGATTAGTGTAACGGTCCTATCTAAAGTGATTGACACAGTAACATTTGAGGAAAACACTCCTTTAATGTGTTTTTGCTTTTGTTTTGAAATCCGGAGCATTGTTATTTTTTTTTCCGTATGTTACTCCACATATTATTCCTTAACGTTGTAGCCTCTCCTATCCTATCCTATACTAGCCGTGGTTTAGCTGTCTAAGCAACAACATAGAAGTTCGTCGGCCTAAACTAAACACAACTGATTGTGTATTTGTTTACATTTGTATGAAAGGAATGTTCTGAGGTATGCAGTGCTTGTGTTGTGACAGTTCACGTAAGATTCAGTATTACTGCTTTTTTTTATATAGTAATGCCGGTTTTTTTTATTGACATCTATCTGACATTCTTTCATGTGGTAGGTTCTTTCTCAGGAACTCAGTTTAACTGTTATTTATTGATATATCATTGCCTCTGAAAGCTTCTACTGGCACAATTTATTAAAAATCTGAATCAAAGTCAGAACCGCGTCTCGTGTTCTTGGGAAGGATCATTCCTGCCCCCTTTACCCTGGGCTGGCTTTTGTAACCTCACTGATGCCTCGGAGCTCCAAACATAGAACCATAGAATGACAGGGTTGGAAGGGACCTTTAGAGATCATCTAGTCCAACCCCCCTGCAGAAGCAGGTTCACCTAGATCAGGTCGCATAGGAACATGTCCAGGCAGGTCGTGAAGACCTCCAAGGAAGGAGACTCCACAACCCCTCTCGTCTCTCCTGCAGTGTTTGATGTCGCATCTCTGGGTGCTTCAAGACAGATTTCTTCTGTCCTCATGGCACTTAAGGACAGGATTCCCAGGTGATCCTTGCTTTGATGCCACAGGGCAGTAGGTGGCATAAAACTCAGCACAGTCGCGTTCTGCAAAGGCAGCTACAACCCAAGTGCTTCCCCCGCCTCCAACAGCTGCTGCCACCTCATGGGTTTCTGGAAGGTGAATAGTTCACCTGCAAATACAGAACTGTTGCAATGGGGCAAAAGAAGAGAAACTGTCCCGGAAGGAAAGAGGTGCTTGCACAGGGGCTGTGTTACTGAAAGTCCGTGTGGCTGTGAGCAGAAGCCAGCTCCCATTTCACATGAAGAAGAAGTTATCTGAAAGAGAAACCTGTGAGCTTGTCAGGCACCATCTCTGGTAACTGATGTCCTCTACAGACACTGCAGGGGTAAACTTGGAGTAAGCTTTATTAAATTTGGACACGCAGGTCATATGCTGTGCATTGGGACTGGCTGTAAGCATCCTCAGTGCTTCCTGCAGAAGGCATCTTGGATCTTCTTTTAAAAAGTTACAGCAATTCAATGTTTATAGTAAAAAATACCCCACCACCAACCCCTCAGATGTGTCTGTTCCTGACAGAAAGTAAGGAGTTTTTAAATTCTGAAGTAGTGTTCTTGGTTAAGGCCACAAGTGACACTTGAGATGCAATCCTGGCTTTAGTAACTCAAGGTTAAACTTGCTGCTGGTCTTTGTGAGCCAGGAGTTTCCTTCCTGGGTTTCAGCAAGGCTGTGTATGGCTGTGTAACACCGCTCCGTGTGTGTACGGAAGTGTAAATGATTGCTCAAAACATGTAAGTCACGGATGTCTCCAGAGTGGGAACTATGTCACGCAAAGGTGCCAGTGACACAGGAGCAGAGGGGCCTCTGTGTCCCTTCATGTCCGAGCACTTCAGCGTGGCCACGTTTGCCAACAAGCAGGAACAGTTCCTGATAAAGCAAATCACTCCTGGTTGGATGCACAACCAGGTGCGTATCTTGAATAACATGAAAGCGAAATGAGGGGGAGAAGCATTTGCCTTTTAAATGGAGATGGAAGCATGAGGTTGGCTCTGCAGGAAGCGAGCAATAGCCTGGAACGTGGTGGAAAATCAGCCTCATAAACATAAGGAAATTCCGTTCTCTTCCCCGTAATTTTTAAGGCATGAAAGAACTGCCTTAAAAGCTTTCCTAAAGAAACTGTAATGAGGAGAGGAATTCAGAAGGTATAATTTGGTTCTATCCCCAAATGCAGAAACATTGGCAGAAAATGGCAGCTGTTAGTAAAATTATTAATGGAATTAAAAATATTAAGTCTTTCCCACAGGAAATAATCTCAGGAATAGATAGTGTAGAAATAGCAACCGTTGAAACACACACACACAAAAAAGTGTAAAAATGTTTTTCCTGGCAAAGAAATCTGGTGCAGCAAGAACATGGAAGCTGTGCCTTCCTCTGGTTTCTGTCCCGAGCACTGAGCAGCAACTCGGCACAAACAGAGCCCTGCGCTCCTTCTGACCAAAAAGAAAGCCAGGATATGATCTGTGAAGCTGTAGCCACCTTCTGCAAATGCAACTGAAGCTCCTCAAGCCTTGCTGGAGAAACTGGAGCCTAGAGACATGGCCAACTGAAATTTAAATGGCCTGATGGATGTGCTGACTTGTGAGCTCTCGGGGTGTGAAAGGTGCCTTCAGTGCTGTGTGATGAAAAATACCCATGCCACTGTCAGGCAGTTTTTAGACAGATGAAGAAAACGGGGCTTTGTGAAGCAGGTCTTGGGTGATCTTAACCTTCAGTGGGGCTCAAAAAATAGCAGGATGTCATCTTGTGGTCTTGGCCAGGGACTGGACACCATTTCACAGATGGGGGTATCAGAGGGCAGAGTGCTGATAAGGAAGGTGCCTACTAAATAGGGGGTGTCGGGAGGATGGGGCATCGCGTTTTTCTGTTGTATCCAGTGACAGGACAAGGGGTAATCGGATGAAACTGGAACGCAAAAAGTTCCATTTAAACATAAGGAAAAACTATTTCACTGTTCAGGTGAGGGAGCCCTGGCACAGGCTGCCCAGGGAGGGTGTGGAGTCTCCTTCCTTGGAGGGCTCTTCAAGACCTGCCTGGACATGTTCCTGTGTGACCTGATCTAGGTGGATTTACCTTAGCAGAGAGGTTGGACTAGATGATCTCTAAAGGTCTCTTCCAACCCTACCATTCTGTAATTCTGTGATTCCATGACACGATGCGCTGCAAACCTTGCAGGATGCCTGTGGCATCTCTCCAGGGGCAGTAATGCCTTTGCTATGTTCAGCTTCTTCAATGGATGTCCTGGCTGTGCAATAGGACTGTAATACTGACACAAGCCAGCGCTTTGCCCCCAAAATGCTTAACACTGGAGGAATTATCTAAATAAAAGTCATCTTTCCATTCCCAGGGATCGGGTGGGGACAGGCCATTTCCCCCAGGGAACTCTGTTTGTGTCACTCAAGACCAAGTCACTGGGCAGGAAGAGCTGAATTCAAATCCAGGGTGGGATTTTTTTGTTTTTCCCTCAAAGCAAATGCTTCTCATAGGAAAACATTGGTTTGGCAAAATGAAAATATTTGGGGGGAAGTTACTGGTCTGTTGATGATCATACTTCAGGGGAAAAAAATAAAAGAAGATAAAAATATTTGTTTTCCGAAAAAACCCAATCAAAAAATGTGAGAGAAAGGCCAAGGGCTCCTGTTGTGTCTAACATAGTCTACTCAAAAACATAAAACTAAACTGCTATGACACTGGCGTTTTGGTGTTTCCAGAACAGACTTTGGAAATATAATTTCTTGGAAATTTCCAGCTGCGTGCTCCACTTCAGGCTTAAAGGGTTATTTCTTTAACATTCCATTTCCCGCATAACAGGACCTGCCAATTTAAACTCTCTCTAAAAATAACAAAAGAGGTCAAACAAATCCGAGTAATATCTGGAAATAAAATTAATGTCATTGACAGCCTCAACTCTGATGCCATCAGGCTCGTGCCCTCCTTTTCAATGCAGTCCCGATGCCAGCCAGGGGCAGGAGCAGGGTGACGGCAGAAGCGGTGCCAACCTGAGACAAGCAAGAGCTTGTTTCCCCAGGCTGGGAGCTGAGGGGCTGACAGCGCTGTGCACACATCTCGCTTCAGCTCACTGAAAAGTTGTGGTTTGCTGATTTGTCAGTGGCATTTTTTATGATGATTCAGCTCAGGGTAACAGTGGTCCCTGGGATCTGCGTCCTGAGTGGCCGTCTGTTTGCAGCAGCACAGCAACGTTTTGTTATTGTTGTTTTCAAAACGATCTGTAGCAGATGTGCAGCTTTCCCAGTGGAGTGTACAAAGTAATAGAGGTGACAAGGCACTGTGATGTAAAAGCACCTCAGGGCTGGTGAGTTTCAGGCACACTGGGAGGGCTGAGCGTGTGTCAGGGGCTTGGCTGCTGTTGTACAGGCTCTGTCTGCTCTGACCAAAGCAGACCAGGCACCCAGCACTGCTCCTGAAGGCAAGTGGCACTGCTGGGCTTGTGTCTGCACTGGCTGAGAATAGTGTTCCATTCCCAGGGATGTTTTTCCATCCCCACTGCCTAGGACAGCCTAACACAGGACCAGGGAGGAGCTGAGCAGTGCAGGTGGTCACAGCCCAGGAGACCTCTCACTTCACTGTTACAGAACAATACGGTATGGGGGACATACAGCCATCCATGGATGATAGCCCAGTCTCTGCTGTCACAGATGAGCACGGGACATGGAGGGCCTGGCAGAGGTCAGGCTGAGTATGGCACACAAGAAGCAGCATTCTGGGCTACCTCCATCTTTCCTACCCCCGCAGGCTGTTGCTGTTTGACAGAGGGGCCTCCTGGTGTTCCTTGGCTGAAAACAAAGCCCAAAGAGCCATGGCAATCGAGCAATCCTTGCCACATGTAGGTCCCTAGCCAAAGCCAATTCCATCTTCCCAAGTCTTTCACTTGGCCCTGGTAATTAATACAGTCACGACCTTGAAGTGTAATTCCTCAAAATCACAGTAAGATGAAGAAGCTCAAGCAGGCTGGAGGTGATGTACTGAGGGAATTTGCAGTGCCTCTGTCCATACAGTACTCTTCCCTTGTGTTTTGTCTCTTTTAAATTGAGCCTGCTTCAAAATCTCCTACGTGGGGTGCGAAACTCTGTGGCAAGCTGCAAAACTGTAATTGTTTAGTGTGGAGATTGCTTGGAGGGATTTTTAACAACTGGTCTGGGAGTCAGCTGATTTAGTAAGTGGTTTTGCCAAAACAGAGAAAGTTGCTTCCAGCACATTCCTGCCGTGGTCCCTGCTCCACCTCAGCTGTAAGACACCTTGAAGTGACCTTACTCTGCCCTAAGTAGCCTGGTCTGAATTTAATACAAGAGTTTGGAGACCTGCAGAGCCCTTTCTAACCTGGAGGAGGAGCCTGTGGCTCTGGGCTAAGGATGGCCAGGACCCGCCGAAGGCTCCCCTGGCCAGAAGGTGGAAGTCTCAGCATCAGAAAAAAAGGATCAGTAAGACAGAAAACTGTTTCTCTGGAAGGAAAGATTATCTTTTGTAGCATCTGAGAAGCAGCGGGAAAAACAAAGCACAGCTGTACTCGGCGAGGAGAGGGGAACAGTGATGGTTAGTGAGCCTTGGAGTAACTTTGCGGTGCCCTGCTAAGGGAGAGTGGTGGTGCAGGACTGTGACAGCAGCTGCACTTCAAGGGACAAGGGAGGAGACTTTCCAAAACAGGCTGCAGATCTCTAGCTTTCCCCTCTCTTTTCTAATACATTCAAATTCACTTTGCGGCTAGATGAGTGACTTAAATTAAATGATTAACAGCCTCACTCTCACACAAAGCTCCCTCATCCCTGTATTATGAATTTAAATGTTACTTTGCATTTTCTGAGTGTCAGTCTACATAATCAGGCTTGACTTCCTTTGCAGAAATATCAATAAAATAACAGCTTCTACTGTCAGGCTCTGGCGCCGTTCCCAGTTATTGAGCTACTTGAAACAACGTTTGTCATTGCTAAGCACCATTTTTTGTAGAACAAGAAACGGGCCATAGGAGCTTAACTGCTGCCCTCTTTTGGGTAAGATCATCACTGCTTGTCTCTGAAGAGATGCTCTACCGCCAGCAGATACTGACTTATCTCAGCTTTGGGAGCACAGCAATGGAATACTTTTGTAGCCAACATAATATCCTCTAACACCTCAAATTCCACACGCTGTTTGTACCTTCCTTCACAACTAACAGTGACTTGCCTGTGAAGGACTTTTGCAGTCGGTGATGGCTTCTGTGTCTCCCTGTTTTCCTTCTGCTGCAGTTCCTGTCAGCATCAAGCATCTCCGTGCTGCGGGACACTGCGAGTCACAAGCGTGTATTGCTGACAGAGCACCAGGGAGAACAGAGGGGGTTTATCCAGCCTCCGTAGCCTGATTTTCAAATGGCTTTCTCTTGCACTGGGAAGCCCAGAGGTAGTATGAGCTTGCATTAACATGAACATATTGTGCTTCTATTAAGACTCTTTTCCCTAGTGCCCGTATTTATTTTTAAAGCAAATAACAGCAGCTAAGTGGCCCCAAAGGAGATACCAGAATCCGACAGAGCAGATAATGGTAACTGTCCTGACAAAAGGAGTAGAAATGTAGAGGCAGAGAAGGATGTTTGAGGCCAAGTGAAAAGACATTAAAGAACACCTGTGCCTTTGCAAATCAGCTTCTAGTTTATTTTTAAATCGTGGGATATGAGTCAAAGGTGAAACATTTCCCTTTGAGTCCCTGCACGGGGCAGCTATAGCTGGCCAGCCCCTGTGAGAAGCAGCAAGAAGTGGCCAGCATGGAGTCAGTGGGGTTTTTTGGGAACATGCCTGTCCGTGAGTGACATGCTTTCTTCCCACTTGCACGCCCCCTGCCAGGTGATGAAAAGTGAAATGAGGGGAGATGCAGGTTCAGAAAATGTGTTGTGATGTGATCCCTCCAGTCTGTCTCTGCCTTTGGCTTCATTTTTTTCACTGAGGCTAAGCAGAAGATGTGTAATGGCTTGTCACTAAGACTATTTTCCCTTCCCCATCACAGGTTTCCCTTTACAGACTCTTGAGCAATGGATTTAAAGATGTATGTCTCATGTGTCATGTCATGAGCTGAAACCCAGTTCCAAAAGGTGCTTACATTCATTACCTCTTGCCTCAGACAGCCCTGGCAACTCTGAAGTTGCTGCACAGCTGCCACAAAAGGCCCCTCCAAGTCCAGATCCCATGGGCCCACTGAATTCATGGGGCAAAGATGCTCCAACACCAAACTCTATCCCACTCTTTACAAAGTGCTGAGAGTCCATCTTTAAGCTCATACCAGGTTGGCAGAAAATTAGACAAGAGAGTGCTTTCCTGACCATCAGAGGCAAAAGGTGACTAATTGTGTCTTGCTCGCTAGGGCAGTGGGGTAGGGTTTCTGCTTCAAAGGGTGAAGTTTCTGCTTCAGGCAAGACTTTTCAGTTTCTTTCTTCCATATTGGAAGGCAGATGCTCCTGTGTAACCTGTACACATTTATATGGTGTTTTTGCAAGGGAGTTTTTTTGGTAAGTGCATATATCAATCTTTTAAAGAAGTGTCTTATCAACTGGAAATAGAGGTGGTCCCTCTCTAGCTTAATATTGCTATGTAAACAAAAAAAAATTTCTAATATGTGAAATCAAGAGAGCTTCCACGAGATGACAGCCAGCGAGCTGATGAGATGGACTTTTACAAGAGGAGTAAGAGAAACCTCTGGCTTCAGGAGAGGCAGAGGTTCAACATGAGCTCCTTTCCCACTTCCAGCCATAAGACCACTGACTGTGCCCAAGTGTAAGCAGCTTCCTACTTGTCCACAGGTGAGAAAGCTGAGCTTTGAGTGTCTACTGCCAACAAACAGATGCAGATCTCTGGCCAGAGGTACCAAAAGGATGATCTAAGTGGTAGGAGTTTTATCTGTATCAGAGTGGGCTGTCTCAGCAACAAAGAGCTGTATTTAATATAAGCTTCTAATAAGATACTCAGCTCACCCAAAGAATTATTTATAGAACCTGGCTATGCAATTTAAGGCTATAGGAAATAAGTGACACATAAGTTCAGGCAATGATGTTCCTTTTGTTGATCTACTCTCAGGGATCTTTAAGGCTGAGGTCTGGAGGTCCTCAGCGACCACTGATGCTTAATGAGAGCTGAGAGCATCCCGTGATCTCACTAGATTAAGTGCTAACTTTAATAACTGCTGATCTAACTTTTCCATCTTCAGCAGCCAAGGAAAGGAAAAATGCTCTGGAAATTTAATTTAATCTCTCAGGACAAGTGTCCCGTGTGGGCCTTGTCCCCAGAGCTGGACCGTCTCCTCACAGAACGTCCCAGCCACTCCCTTTGAGGGACCTGCTGATACAGTGCTAGAAATCTCATTCTAAACCTGTTCACTTGAGACATGGCCCAGTCTCCACATAACTACAGCTGAGTTAATTGTGTAAAGCACTGTGTTTGTGATGTTTATCACCTCATGAACTGGGCAGAGAGGAGCTGGCATTGAGTCACTGTGGAGTTCAAGGGTAACCATGTCTCACAGGCATGATACATTGGAAAGGTATTTTGTAGAAGAAAACATAATGATAATAATTCCCAGAGCCCGTAAGAAACAGAAGGCAGTGGCCAGCGCTTCAGCCCGTGCGAGCTGCAGTTGGTAGGGGCCATCTTGTGGTAAAGCACTTGTAGTCATTTTAAAACAGTCCATAAGGAGATGGCATGAGGCTGAAAACAATGCCTTCTGTGTTACTGAGAGTATTTTAGGAACTCAAAAATGAAGATGACTGTGTGACTGGGCAAGGGCCTGCAAATATGGCTGAGTGGCTGGCCACAGCAACAGGCCGAGCTCGACTACAAAGATCCATTTTTACATCTTTTTTCAGGTAGATTTTAGACATTTCTCAGGTTTTAATTGCCTTACAGTTTTTAAAATGCCATAGTTATGACAACTCCATGGAAATGCTAAAACAGGACTATAACAAATCTGCTAAATACAGCCTCCTGCAGTCAGGGTCATCATCCTCACACCAGAGCAGAGCATCACAAGCTGTGGTACAGCGATCGAGGAACTGCAGATAGTGCTGTCAGACCTGAATAACCTTTGGGACTGTGATGGAGATGCTCCACTGCAGTGTGTTTTGGCCAAAGCACAAGGACACGAGCAGTTTGGCTGTCTTTGAGCAGAGCCAAGACAATTGGCACCTCAATAGATGCTTTAAACAAAATGACACCATGTTGTAGCCAGCAGAATACTGAGTTGTTCTCTGGAATTTTCCAAATACTAAAAAAAAAATCAGTTAAGAAGAGTTCTTCTTCACTTTAATGTCTTCATTTTTGTTAATAAAGCCTTGAAACCAAGCTACATTATTTATTGCTCCTGTATTGTTCTCACTTTAGGCTAGATCGTTACTTACAGCTTAGTTAATATTGACGTCTAACAGGTAGCACTTCTACCTGTTTTCAGAAATGCATCCATTCACAGAGTTGACTATAAGGTAATTTTCTGCTTCCAATAACTGATGACAACAAAATATTTGAAGACTAGTTCCAGTACACAAAAAATGTGTTATGCTGGGGACTGCTATTGCTCAGTCGCATCCTGCTCTTCCCCAATTTGGACCCTAGTTTAGGGGTGGATGGTTGTCCCCAGGCAACTCCTTTTCCATCCATGGTCATGTAACAGTTGGGACAGACTGATGTTGGGGAGCAGCTGTCCTGCATCAGGTGAGGAGGAGTACGCACAGGAGCATTTCTCAGCTCAGACAAAAGGCAACAGTTTGCCTTTTGCCTTTAGATGTGCTAGAATGGCTTCTGTCTCCGTCCACCATTTCAAATAGACGGCAGCCCTGGAGCACATACAGCACAGCCTTACATGGAAAGAAAACGTGAAGAAGGGAACGATGGGATACAAACATAGGCAGTTTCAGGTAGCACATACAAAAGTTCACCAACAGTGTCTGCATATAGCCCTGAGTTAAACAGGGGATGGAGGTTGAACTGTGCTGTGGTTTCTGGAAGAGATTCTTCCAGTCAAGGATGCCGCAGATCAGCTGGGAAGCTGCATGGTTGCTATGAGCACAGGAGGGAGAATTTTGCCAAAACTGCCTAATGAATAGAGAGAAGGTGGATCCCAGGGTGAGATCCCATCCAGCCCCTGGGATCCTCCACTCCCTGAATGTTAGAAGCTGATTCCATGAAGGACAGCTGTTGAAGGGATCCTCCGGCGTTCCTTGTGCTCCATCATCCCACCTCTGTCTGCTCACTTGTGTCATTTGCCACAGCATCACACAGTGCAGCTGCCACTTCTCCAAACACCCTCTGCAAAGGCAGTGGATAGTGCTGTTTCACAAGCTCTATCTTCACCAAAATATTTGGAGTAGAGAAACTAGATGTGTTCCCTCTAAATTAAAATGGCTGTAGTTGCAGCATTGACTGGAAAAAAAAAAAAAAAGAGAGTTGCCTGTTCTAAAACAAAAGTTAAGGCTGTTGCCATTGTTTTTCCAAGTTTTCAGCAGCACTGAGAAGAGATGACTGGTATGTACAGCTATGTTGGAGCTGGTACATCAGCCTCCAGTGGATTTCCTGCCCATTTGGTAATAACCGCTTCCTGGCTAATAAACACAGTCTCAGAGTTTATTTGCCTTAATCACCTTGGCCTTCCGCTTCAGAGTTCATCCAGCCCAAAACAATGCTATTGCATTTCTTTTTGGCATTTTCAGACAGGTTCTGATGTCAGAACTACAGCTAGCAAAGGAACAGGACAGAAGACATTGCACTGCTGGACCTCAACAAAGGGAGCTCCTGCTCGTGGTGTTGCTTGAAAAGCTGAAATGTTCTGTGGTTGGATCCTGCAGACCTGCAATCGCCTGTCCTGTTGTGCTTCTTCCCAATTTTCAGCATATTAGCACCAATACACATTTTACTTAAATTACTTAAATTACCCTGGATGAGTTATTCCTAAATGCAGCTGCAGTAAGTTGTACCTATGGTTGCAAAGACAACAAGTTCTGTACTAACAGCTTTGATGAATGGGAGGACTCAAAACAGCAGCAATAGAACAAAGCAAATATGGTCATAACTTGACTCCTGTCACACTCGATGTCCCAACAACACAACAGAAAACCCTCTTCAGCATTTTGTTAAATGTGTAAGTCCTTAGACTGCCCAACAGAAGCAAACTAAACCTAACTCCGCATAATACCTTCTTGTTACATGTGTGGCATTTCTCCTTCCTCTGTCTACACCAAAAGTCACTTTCGGATGATTCCATTTACTCTCTCTAAGATAAGGCAAAGGGCAATTTTTAATCAGCATTTCTATGCAGAAAATGGCACTTTCAAGCCTTAGAAACATCTGACTCCACTGCATTTACACGTGCCATCATGAAAACTTGACCCCTCTGGCCTTTTGACCAACTGGAGTCCAAGGGAAACCATCCTCTGAGTAAACCATCAGTCTGAGGCTAGCAAAACTGTTGTCAATAGTTCTATTCATTTAAGCAGACTGTTTACTCTGATGCTCACTTTCAAATTACACATCATGTAGAATTACTAAAAAATGCACTGGCAGATGCTACAGACAAGAATAATGTGAAACAGTCAGGTGATGTGCACAGGGAAAGCTTCTGCTTATGAAGATGAGTAATCCAGCAAATAACCTTGTTTTCTTCAGTTAAAATCCTTATTGGGAATATTTTCCTGGCGGCAAATTGTCAATAAATTATCAGTTTGCTTTTTAAAGGAAAAGTTTTACAATAAACTGTCACAGCATTTACGAATTATGTGTAGGCTCTGATTCTAAACTAGGATTGTTGCCTTCATTCTCCTTTCAGCAGTACCCTTACCTACTCTTTTTGATTGTATAGGACAATTCCTCTCAATAGTTAAATTTGACCTTGTTTTTTTGGCTCAACGAGGTTTTGTGGTTTTTTTAAATTAAAAGTTAAGCTGACTTTTAACTTCTAACTCTTTCAAATAAATACATTTATCTAGTAAATTCATAATGAAGCATGCCACTAAGGGTAACACCTCACAAATACCCAAATTAAAACAAAGCCAGCCTCTGAGGAGTAAGAAGAATTCTGTCAATCTCAAGGTATTCGAGAAGCAAATTTGTAAGATGTGTAACATACAAAAACATCTCTGTGATAAGATTAATGTTATCATTGTTCTTCCCTCAATGGGTATCATTTTGAGGGGCAGATTAGGCTACGAATTAGGCTGCTGAGCTACCAAAGCTGTGATCTGACATTCAGCATCTCTACTACCTGAGAACATGCCAGGTGTTTGCTCTCTTTTATAATTGCATTGACTTTTCAGCTCCACGTCACTCTCTTCCCAGGACAGGTGTTGGTGTGGCTGTGGGACTTTCTGGACAGAGGAATTAATCTCACTGAAAAATAAACCAGGAGAAATGTTAGGTTTTGTTTGCTTGTTTTTCTTAGGAAAGCCCTTGTTGGAAATTGAAATATCTCAATTGTAAAATGTTAGAGTTAATTATGCAAAATCAGGATGAACTGAAACTTGCTAAAGCTGAACAACTTCATGAATGCTGAGGCCCGAGGCCACAAACTTCAGATGACAAAGCACTGGGAGCTGTCTGGTGCTAAACATCAACTAGAAGAGAGGGAAGAAGTCATCCCACCTGAAGTGAACAAAACCTGGAGACATTGACAACACCCATGTGCACATGAGACAAGTGGATTATAGATCTACATAAAATTGCAACTTTTGAGATGAGAGCAAAACCAAACTTCTGAGATAATAATAGAAACCAGATGGAGACAGAGAAAGGAATAAGAAGGCTCCAGACTCAGATTTTACTGTTGGACCAAGTCACCACAAGAGGAGAGGGGCACTGAGCCTGTCAGGGTACAACGATGCAGCAATCTCTTGGTTGAGGACCACACTCATAAGAGGGGTCTGGCTTGGGCTGTAATAAACCGACTGAGCCAGAAGCAGAGACCAAACTATCCATTACAGTCAGGGATGAGATTGGATCCAGCTGTACCCAGAATCAACTCAGGAGGAGTTTAGAAAGCAGAGGGAGTCCAGTCCCAACCTCACAACTTGGTGAGAGAAGCGCTGTTGAAAACTGCCACAACAGCTGCCCACCATTGGTCACTGTGCAGCCTCATAAAAGGCTTGTGCCAGAGCACTGCAGGAGGCAGCAGAGAGGAAGCAATGACAGGATCAAAACATTGCTAGTTGGATTTGTTTGGGTGAAGATTACACAGCTGAGGGCAAGCCAGCTAGAGCTGAGCTTGGTTGTGCTGCTGCTCACCAGTGCTCCCATATTCCCCCCTTGGTTGTGCTGGTCTGTGTAAATGGTCAGCAAACTTAGAGCAGAGAGCTTGGGACAAAAAATAACCCAATCACACAGTGGCTGCTAAATTTAGTTAGATTGATTTTCTGAACTACTCCAGTGCACGATGACATGATAGAACTGATAGAACAGGGAGGGAGCATAGGGAACTGCCAGGGCTGGAAGGATGGGGACAGGACAGGCAGGGTGGGCACTGCCCAAAGTGTCCTTCTTCCTGAAGAATGTCAGTGTAACCTTCACGAGACTGAGTCAGTCACTGCAGGAAAATTCATGACTCTAGACTGAACTGTCATGAGTCATTGTTCTCCACGTTAACTGTTTTTAACTGTTTTTCTTTTGGAACAGATCACACGTTGATTTCAGGTCGCCATCTTTCACCTCTGATCCCACTCTGACGTTTCACACATTTGAGACTAGAAGCTCACTAGGAAAAAGATGTTTCACAAGTTCAACATGATGGGTTTTTTAATCCACAACATGTTTGCAAGCAACCACAATTTTAGGAGATCTAATTTGTGAAGCTGTGTTCTCAGCAAGTTTCATCTACTTACTACAAATATTCCTTTGAGAAGTTAATACTCATGGCTCCTTTCCTAAGAGATACGATGCCTTTTATCATAATGTAATCTTTCCATTTCTGACTGGCTAACCAAATTAGTATTTGCTTTTCTGGTCAATACAAATGTCATCACAAACCAAAACTCCTCTGGGATTAAATAAATCAAAGCCTTTATCTGAAGATACAAATGAATGCAACTTCATCTGGATTTATCTGAATAACCATGTGAACAGAATTTCGCTGACAACATCATACACAGACAAATAATTACAAAATCATGGTCAAAATACTTTTTAATATCATAGAATCATAGAATGGTAGGGTTAGAAGTGACCTTTAGAGATCATCTAGTCCAACCCCTCTGCAGAAGCAGGTTCACCTACATCAGGTCGCATAGGAACATGCCCAGGCAGGTCTTGAAGACCTCCAAGGAAGGAGACTCCACAACTCCTCTGGGCAGCCTGTGACAGTGCTTCCTCACCCTCCTTTAATATTCTGGTAACTGGGAAAGAAGACGGGGAAGTCATGACATGAGAAAACTGTGATGACTTTTCTCAAGGAAGTAAAGCACATTCTGATGGAGTGTAGGCTCATAAAATCTTCATATCTATATGGCTCTGTCATGGTTTAGCAAGGAGTTGCTTTTGCTTGGTAACAGGGGGAGCGGGTTGCAGTGAAGACCCGGTAAAAGTTTTTTAGACTCTCCCCCGGCTCCTGGGTTCAGACCCACCCCCCGGCCCGGCTGGGCCAATCTGGTGCCTCTGCGATCACTATTTAGGGACGGGAATTTGAGGTGCCAGGCAGCAGGTGTAAGGGTGGTAC